>ML271100.1:0-22388 GCA_005239495.1 Nicotiana undulata
GTGGGCTATTGTATTAGATGCCTCCCTTGTTTACTTCTATCTGTCAATTAGACTACTTCACTTTACTTGTTTCCTCTTTACTGCTCCCGTATCCCTTACTTGCTTGCTTATCTTCTGTCTTGTATTATCCCTGTTACCTGCTGTAGATTAGGACAGGTTATCGTTATTGTCAAGTCTAGCCTCGTCACTACTTCGGCCGAGGTTAGGCTCGGCACATACTCAGTACATGGGGTCGGTTGTACTGATGCTGCACTGCACTTCTTAATGTCGTGCAGATCCCGCATCCGGAACCAGTGGACCGCGTTGAGGGAGTCACCTTCAGTTCACTCAGAGCTTCAAGGTATACCCGCTGGCGTTCGTGGGCCTTGGTGTCTCTCCTACATTCGGATTCCTCATTGTCTTATTTTTCTCTTAGTTCCAAGACAATTGTATATTTCTTTTCAGACTCTGTATTTAGCATCAGTTTAGATAGTCCATGAGATTGTGACACCCCGGTTTTGGGATTTTTGCGATATTGTTGTCTTTATCGTTTCATTATGCGTTTTGGGAATATTATTACTTTTCCGCTGTAAAAACTTTTGAAGTGATTTGGAAATGTTCGGTAAAGGTTGAAAGTTAAGGAAANGGTTTTATAGATATCAAAGTGTTGTGCACGTTGGCTTGTCTAGAGGGTTCAACGTTAGACGCAGTCACGATCTGAAAGGTGGGATTTTGGGCCGTGACAGACAGTCATGACTTTTCAAATGGCTCAAGTTTCCTACCTCCATATCAACTTGTTTTCCAATATTCGACACATAACCCTCAGGCATATTTAATTTCGTTACCCAATAACAAATTTGCCGTCTTTCCTCCAAAGTGAATGTGTAATTTGCTTTGGGCTTGAATATCTTACCATTGTTTTTGGTCTGCAAGTATAATTCAGGCCGCCTGCAATATTCTTGTAAGTCCATTCTGGCCTTCAGGTTATCCTTTGTCTTACCTTTAACATCCATCACTGTGTTGAACAAATTGTCAAAATAATTCTTCTCAATATGCATGACATCAAGGTTGTGACGGAGAAGATTATCCTTCCAATAAGGTAACTCCCAAAATTTACCTTGTTTCGTCAAATTATGAGCAACACCATATCCGGGGAATCTATAAGGTGGAGCTTCAGTAACTTTACTCAATTCTGGACCCTCACCCAAATTTTCTCACCTGATAGTATCGGAGGTGGAGAATCATACTCCATTTTATTCTTTTTGAATGAATTTTTCATCCTTCTAAACTCATGATCAGGAGGAAAGAATTGACAATGACAATCAAACCATGATTGCTTTCGGCCATGTTTCAAAGGGAACGTTTTACTATTTTCCATGCAGTAAGGACAAGCTAGCTTACCAGCAGTCATCCACCCAGCTAATATTCCATATGCAGGAAAATTGTTAATTGTCCGCGTTAAATTAGCACGCAAATTGAAATTCTTCTTGGTTGATATGTCATATGTTTCAACACCATCGTACCACAATTGTTTTAGCTCGTCAATCAAAGGTTGAAAATATACATCAAATAAAATTTTCGGATTACGTGGACCAGGGATAATACAATTTAAGAATATATATGGACTAGTCATATACAACTCGGGTGGTAGATTATAAGGTGTAAGAAAGACAGGCCAGCATGAATATGGTGTCGCAGATACACAAAAAAGGCATGAAGCCATCCGCACACAAACCTAACTGAATGTTCCTTTGTTCAATAGCAAAATCTGGATATGTCCTATCAAAGTGCTTCCAAGCTTCTCCATCTGAAGGATGACACATAACACCAGCTGATCTTCTATTTTCAAAGTGCCATCTCAAATGAGAAGCAGAACTCGTCGAAGCATATAACCTCTTTAACCTAGGTATAAGAAGTAAATAATGCATCTCCTTGATAGCGACCATATTCCCACTGGAAATCCTCTTGAAACGAGGCTTTTCGCAAAATTTACAACTGTTTAAAGTTGCATCATCTTTATAATATAACATGCATCCATCATCACAACAATCATGTCACGACCCAAAATCCATAAGGTCGTGATTGCGCCGGACACCACTGTCAGGCAAGCCAATCATTTATTAATAGAAGTAAAATTCCTATTTTAGCATTTTCGAAATCGTTACTTTTAGTTTTTAATACATAACATCTAGATAGAAATCCATTTCGTAGGAAAAGCAACAGTTCATTTATGTAAAACACAACCCAAATACATTTCATGTGATGACCCAAAAGGTCATCTTATGTAAATTTAATGACGATTGTGTTTCGAGGCCCCGAAAGCCTCCGTTAATCTCACCTCAATGTGTGTGCGCAGTCCGGGTGCGTAGCCGGGAAGCCTTTATGTGGAAACTTGATAAAGAGTTGAATTTATGATAATTAATTGAATAAAGTTGACTTTGGTAAACGGACCGAGACCCGTGATCTGGCAATCCCGAAAGGTCCGCAGGAAAATATGGGACTTGGGCGTATGCCCGGAATTGAATTCCGAGGACCCAAGTCCGAGAAATGAATTTTTAAAGAAAATTGTTTTCTGAAAATAATAAAGGCTTATGAAAATTAACCTCGCTGTGAAACTTGTGCTGTCGGGCCCGTATTATGGTTCCGGATCCCGGAACAGGTTCAATATGTGTTATTTAAGTTATCCGTGAAATTTGGTAAGAAATGAACTTTATTTGACGGTTTTCGGATCAAAATGGGAATTTAGAGTTAATGAAGTTTTGAGGATTTTCATAGAATTTGAAATTTGGTTTGGAATGTTATTTTAATGTTACCGAGGTCCGAATGAAATTCCGAGACCGCGAATAGTTTTGTTATGTCATTTATGACTTGTCTGTAAAATTTGAAGTCATTCCGAGTAGTATAGGCCGGTTCAGCGCATTGAAATGAATTCTAGAATCTTAAGTTCTTAAGCTTGATTCAATTTGGTTTTGGGGTTGAATTCTGTGTTTTGTTGTTGGTTTTCATGTTCCGGAAGTTCGAGCGAGTCCGTATCATGAATACAGACTTGTCGGTGCTTTTGGACGGGGTCCCGAGGGGCTCGGGTGAGTTTGGGACCCCCGGGAGCTAAGTTGGAAAAACCAGATTTTTGTTGTCTGGTTTCCTTCTCTGCGATCGCAGAAGGTGGGTCGCGATCGCGGAGAAGGAATTTGGTTGGGCTTCTGATAGTTCTTCGCGATCGCAGCTTCCTATCGCGATCGCGGAAGGCCGGACTCCATGCCTTCGCGATCGCAGCCCCATCCTCGCGATCGCATAGTGCCAAGTCAGGGCCGGGCATAGTTACTCTTCGCGATCGCAAGACCTCTGCCGCGATCATAGAGGTCTGGCCAGTTGGCCTTCGTGATCGCAGGACCTGTGCCGCGATCACAGAGGTCTGGCCAATTGGCCTTCGCGATCGCAGGGCCCTTGTCGCGATCGCAGTGAAGGAATTCCTGGGCAGTTTTATTAAATACAAGACTTAGCTTATTTCCTCCATTTTCATCTTCCTGCTCATGTCTTTGAAGAGCTCTTCAAGGAACCTTCCACCACAGTTATTGAGGTAAGTAAATTCCATGGTTTTACTAGTTTCAACATCAATTCCTAGTTAAATTCCCCTACTAAATTATCAAAAATCATGGAATTAGGTAGTAATTTTAGGGCTCTTGAGGATTTTGTGATTTTCCGTTTTAGGCCATGAATTCAAGTAGAAATCACACATTAATGATCTTTAGGCTATGGGTGAGTGATCCCTTAGAGAATTTTCGGAATTTTAACATGCGGACCCGGGGTTGGAATTTGGAAATTCTTCAAGAATAGCGATTTTATTGAATAACTAAGATAATTTCCCACATTTTGCATGCATTGATTTAATTGTACACCTTTTGGCTAGTTGCGAGTCCTCGGGTGTAGAGTTCGGAGTTTCGGGTGCAATTGTGGTCCGAGGGGTAGATTCGACACAAGGTGAGTCTCCTTTCTAACCCTGTAAGAGGGAATTGTCCCCATAGGTGATGTATATGCTATGTGTAAATAGTTTGGGGGCTACGTACGCACCAAGTGACGAGAGTCCGTACGTAGCGGCTATCATTGTTATGTCCGGGTAGTTAGGCCCACATAATGTCTTATATGCTTCCTTGTAATGCTTTATAGGATTCATTGTGACGCTATATGTACTATGAGATCATGTTTTGTATAGTATTGTTCCTCTGAGGCTTTATGGAAATTGTTGAATTGAAAGGAATGTTTTATGGAAAGTAAGTTTTATAAGATATTGCATGTGCATGTGACCGCTTCACAATTTATATTCCACGAGCGATGTGTGATTTTCCCCACTCTTATGGGAGCGGACCGTATGCCACGACGGATTGAAAGGTGCACTTTTGGGACGGGCTGATCGATCCCCGGCAGTGCACAGAGATGATATAATTAAGAATGCACTCTTGGTACGGGCCGTTCGATCCTCGGTAGTGCATGGACGAAGTTGTACTATGTTATGGTTATGGTTACATTGAAAGACGCACTTTTGGGACGGGCTGATCGATCCCCGGCAGTGCACAGAGATGATATAATTAAGAATGCACTCTTGGTACGGGCCGTTCGATCCTCGGTAGTGCATGGACGAAGTTGTACTATGTTATGGTTATGGTTACATTGAAAGACGCACTTTTGGGACGGGCCGATCGATCCTCGGCAGTGTGTAGTTATGATTATGGTAAGCATGCACTCTTGGGACGGGCCAGTCGATCCCCGGCAGTGCATAGCTATTCTTTCCTTATGACTCCGGCTGGTTGTCTTATTCCTGTGTGCGCATGATTATTTGACATTGTTTTCATGGATTTTTACTTGTATGAGATATCTTTGGGAAAGGAAGTGGCCATTGTTTTTGTTCTAGTATTTTCTTGGATTTCTGTGCTTTATACATAATTGCTACTCACTGTCTTACATGCCTACTGTTTTATTTTATCTTTGTTATATCATGATGTTGGACCTTAGTGAGTGTCAAGTCGACCTCTCGTCACTACTTCTTCGAGATTAGACGGGATACTCATTGGGTACATATTTATTTTAATATGTACTCATGCTGCACTTCTGTACTTAACTGTAAAGGTTCTGAGGCTGGTGCATCTGGTTATCATACCAGATCCTGATAGTGACCGTAGCGGACTTGACTTCACGGTGAGCTGCTTCCTCTGGCGATCCCCAGCAGCACCCGCGAGTTTCATTTACTTTTGTTATTTACCCCGTCTATTTCACCCAAACTGTGGATTTATATCTATATGTATCTAGTGTATTCTTATAGTTGCCCGCGACACTCGTGACACTAGTTCCTGGCACACATGTAGTGTATATTTTGGGTTTTGGGTTGTACAGGCATACATATGCTTTATTTCGGCCATTTAGTGTTATGATTTTATTGTTATATCAAACTATCATCATGTTTAATTTTTTAAAATTGGTAAATATTGATTTGTTTAATCAAATGGGAAGGGTAACACCTAGTGTAATTCATATTGGCTTGCCTAACCCCGTCGTTGGGCGCCATCGCGACCCACGTTAGAAATTGGGTCGTGTCATTTCCCAGAACCCGGTGTCACAAGTGCATGAGCAGATTCTAAGAGTTTATACAAATACTACAAAACTTGTCCGAAATACAAATTGGACAAGGAGTTTAAAATAAAATACAATACATAGAGGGAGACTCTGTCAACTACGGCATGCCTCCGGATAATGTAGCACGTCTAAGTCTCCAAATCAACCACCGCTAAGGGTGTACCTGTGCAACAAAAATTCACAACAAGTGTAGTATGAGTACGAAAACAACGTGTACTCAGTAAGTATCCCGCCTAACCTCAGAGAGTTAGTGACGAGAGGTCAAATTAGACACTTGCTATAAGTCACTCTAGTATAATTTAAGTGAGAAGCTAAGCATGAGTATCATAATCAATTAATCAAATAATCGTAGATTAGAAACATCAATAAATATCAATGTGATCCACATTTTTCTTTCACATTAAACCTTCGTCATTTCAGCCATTAAATAATAATCAGGAGCAATAAGTATAGACTTATTTCACATTCTTGTATATCAATTCTGATTCTTTTTAACTGGCAGGTTCATAACTCTTTAGGCCAATAAACAAGTATAAGTCATAGGAAATATGCAGCATTTATCATGCGCAACAAATATGCCGAGGGTCGAACGGCGCGGACCAACAATAATAAATTGTGCACTGCCGAGGGTCGAACGGCTCGAACCATAGATGCATCTATTTTCCCCGCTAACGAATCGATCATGCGATGTGGTCAACATAATAACAATACGTCTAGCCTGCTCGCGAATCATACCTACGACTCAGGTGCTCATATGTACACGTATTCACATAAAAGATCCATATTTTATTCAAGAACACAGTTTCTCATAGAAGTGACAAAATTCTCTTTAATTAAACATGAAGATAGTATTTAGAATATTTTTTTCTGGAAATTCGTTTGCCAAGTTTTAACAATATTCAATAAAATAACCTTACCAAGAACACAATAATCCACGGGAAAATCCATCCTCTTTCAAAATAATTAAGAAGAGTACACCCTAACCATTTTAGGAAAATAAATTACCAATTCCATAGCATTATCAGCCTAAAATTATGATAGGATCACATGTACAACACGTAAGGAATGCTAGTGGGTCCTAGACTACCCGGACCTGGCACAACAGTAGCTACGCACGGACTCCCGTTACCTCGTGCATCCGTACCCCCCGCAAATAATAGAATTTATTCATTTAGTTCACCTATGGGGACAATTCCCCCTCACAAAGTTAGAAAGGAGACTTACCTCGCTCCGAAATTCAATAAACTGCCTCCAAGTCTTCCCGACGACTCCAATCGATGCACAACGCTCCAAAGCTACCCAAACGATGATAAACCAATGAAAATATACCCAATTGTTTGCTAAAAATTCAGATTATATAATTTTCCAACTTCGCTCAGTGAATTGACCAAATGCCCTTGGGCCCACGTGCCCGGATTCCGAAATTTCTTGAAGATAAACTCTACCCATAGCTTTACTAGCTCAAATATACAATTTACTCCTAATTTCATGCTCGAATTCGTTGTAAAAATCCAAAAATACAAATTCTAAGTTTCCTTCAAAATTCCCAAATTTTCCTACAAATTTTCATGTTCAATCCATGTAATAATCTTGTATTTAACTTAGAAACATGAAGGAGTTACTTACCTTGTGATTTATGACAAAAATCCTCTCTTGAAGCTCCTCAAAAATCGTCCAAACCAAAGAAGAAATGAAGAAAATGACCAACCATTCTCGGTTTTTAAAACAATCTGCCCAGGTCGTTTTCCGCAACTGCGGTCTTCTGCTCGCACCTGTGCTTCCGCAGGTGCGCTCCATCTCCCGCACCTGCGGCTTCCTCGACTCCAGCCAAACTCCGCACCTGCGATCCAAACGTTGCGCCTGCGCCTGCGCCTTCGCAGGTGCGGAAATCCCCTCGCACCTGCGGTTCCAGCCTAGCCCAGCCACCTTCGCTCCTGCGACACCAAGGCCGCTCCTGCGGCTCCGCACCTGCGGAAATTCCATCGCAGGTGCGGTCGCACTAGATTACAACAACTTCAGCTCTTTTCAAACTTCAACTTTCGATCCATTAACCACCCGCGATCCACCCGAGGCCCCCAGGACCTCGTCCAATTACACCAACCTATCCCGAAACATAAACGTACTTGCTCGAAGCCTCAAAAAACATCAAACAACATCGAAACGACGAATCGCTCTCTAATCCAAATCTTTAAGACTTAAGAAATTTCAACTTTCACATCTGATGCCAAACACTGTCAAATCACGCCCGATTGATCCCAAATTTTGCACACAAGTCATATTCGACATTACGGACCCGCTCCATTTTCCGGAATCGCATTCCCACCCCGGTATCAAAATTTCCACTTTCGGTCGAATTTCTCAAAAACCTTCAAATTTCTATCTTTAGCTAAATGACTTCAAAATGACCTCCAGACACCCGAATTCACTTCCGATCGCGCTCCCAACTCCAGAATCACCATACAAAGCTATTCCTAGACTCGGAATCCCAAACGGACATCAATATCATTGAAATGCGCTTCAAGCCAAACTTAGGAAATTTCTTCAAAAATGCTGACTTCCACAACATACACCGAAACGCTCCCGGGTTATCCAAATCCCGATACGGACATACGCCCAAGTCCGAAATCATCATACGAACCTGCTGGAACCTTCGAATCTCGATTCCGAGGTCGTTTACTCAGAATTCCAATCTTACTCAATTCCTTCAACTTAAGGCTTCCAAAATAAGAATTTTCCTTTCAATTCAACTCCGAACTTCCCGAATTTCAACTCCGACCATACGCACAAGTCTTAATACCTGAAATGAAGTTGTTCATGACTTCCAACCGCTGAACGACGCGCTAGATCCCAAAATGACTGGTCGGGTCGTTACATTCTCCCCCAGTTAAACAGATGTTCGTCCTCGAACGTGCCAAGAACTGCCCCAGAATTATCTGAAATCACTGTTTAACACCTCGTGCATCTGCCCGTGCTGCCACAACCCAGTTGAATACATAAGCTTGATAAAATCTGAAGATACCCTCATTTATCCCTACCGCAAGTTCCGAACTGAATCCAACACCGAAAATTCTCTGCCAGGCCTGGTCTAACATCTGAACACCGTATCAGCTACCACACAAGGCACCAGAACACAACTGCATACCTTTGTTGAATCAGCACCGCACAGCGCATAATCCATCATCTAACCACAATGACGCTCCCTGAACCTTAACAGCCAAAATTCTACGAACCTGATGCTCTCAATGCACCTTATAAGATATATACATATACCCTGCTATGATGCTGACGATACCACCACAACGGAGGAAATGCGTAGAAATTCCTAACCAACTGCAGAGTTAACCAAACGTTGAAATCTTTTCTCTTGACTTAAATCATCGTCTCATTATGAACCAAATACTGGTATTTGACCTGCAATATGCTTCCCATAATCTCATCGCACTTGACCCTTGGTCCAATAATCTCGTCTCACCCAGTATGAACTGTTCAAACAACCAATCACCCCAGATACGACCAACCATCACACACGATGCCACAATAAGCCAATAGGCCACAATTCAAACATGATACATAAAGAATGACTCGGGAAGGGACTACCCAGCTAACGCAACTAATATGAAATTTCCTCGGAGTACAAGAAGTTTAGCATAAGGGAAATAAATATAGGGAACGATACTCATCATCACATTGTTGCGGCGTGCAACCCGATCCGAATAACATACCCGTGGCCATGTGCCACCCGGTCCCATCACAAAATTCACATAAGGAGATATACACGGAGCTGAATTTACTCACTATTACAAATTACTGAATACCGGTCACAAGCACGCTAAGTGCATGACACCATTCTAGGGAGACTAATAGAACCATATGCTACAAAACTCAAGCACAACGGAGGTGCGATTTATAATCTGAATCTCAGGAGCTGCTCATATAACCTCATCACTATGCGGAATCTCATCACATAAGAAAACACCAAGCTTCTTCACAACTCACACAGCAAAATCTTAATATCACATGAATTGACGAAGACGGAAAAATACCTGATATTCCAACACCCCTATACTGAAATGAACACATCTGACTCGCATGAAGCCTATAACCTTGTTTGAATCAATTCATTCACTTCAAGCCGATTCTGCTCGCACTGAACTAGGCTGATAGCCTTACCCGGGTCTAAAACAACCCACTTCCTTTTCCCATAATACACAAGGACAACCCTCATAGACGGGACAAATACCCTACAAATAGAATCAACTGAACCGAACGCCACTCCGGCATAAATTCCCAATTAAGTAACATTACACTTACACTTCCTAAGATAATTCAAGAACCCCATAACCAGGATACAAAGACTCTTTCACCAACACCGATCTCAGATGACACTGAAGAAAGCACCAGCTTACTCTAACATTCAAATCCCTTGTTCCTGCTCCTCCGAGCTCATGACATCCTTGTTGACACCGAACCACAATCTGATTTTTACTTCCAGTTACACACCGTTTATTGCACACAACATGCCAATATAGAATAGCATAGGAAATTTCATCAGGACTCTTGAACTACTAACAGGGTGAACTCTTCATCACATAGAAATCTTTACTTGCCTCAATTCATGAGAACCATAACAACACACAAGTGAGGTCTCACAATCAGAATACATGCAAGTCTCTAACTAGTGGTTTGAACCACCACACCCCTTCCGGGATCCGCCCACACCTGACAGGCCATAGCACATGAATGCTTCCAGATGAAATCTATTACAACGGTCGACAAGACCCGCACACATCTGCACAACCATACACATAATCAATCATACCGAATGAACTGATCACTGCCGTACCTGTGCCCTTTCAACCATGGCTAACCAATCTATCTTCTTTTAATCATCTTTAATTGCCCCAAAGATAATAGTAGCTTCCTTCAATTCATGACAAACTCAACCCTCACTCATCCTAGTGACCTTGATTCACGAGACCATGCTGCCTAAATCCCGCAACCCGTCTCACACCTTCCTGAAAATCTTCCAACGACTCGGAGTTTATTTCTCTCGCTCCTCCATCACTATCCTGCATGCTGAAAATAACATAGAACACTCCACCATTTTCCTTTTTCTCTGAAATTACGTTGCAAAAGCTCAATTCTTAATTATATTGCTGCCTTTAGCCCTTAAACACCACGTTCCTTAGCTTTAAAATTCACTAGGACCGCTATTGAGAGTCACCCACTCTTACTGGCCCCGAGTACAATCAACTCCAAGGCTCTTCTAGCACATGAACACCCCTTTTTATAGAAGCACGTGACTGAGTCACTACCTTTACATCTCGCTTATGACCTAAGCATAAATTCTGAATATTCTAGAGCCTAACCCTAGCTCAATAGGACCAACCTTGCATATATTCATCAAATCCCACGCACAATCACCATTTCACTCCTTTCCCTTAGTTGTAACAACTTGCCAATGTGCCGCCAATACGCTACCCCATGAGAACACAATCCTACAACCCAACTGCAGGTGGTGGGACTCCCCCACTTAGCCCGAAGCTACTCCTTGCACCGCTCTAGACCTTGCTGAGATCTTTTCTCCTTAGTTGACATGACCTCGCTCAAACAATCCTTCCAATCTTCTGAATTCTCCTGCAAGCCTTCCTTAAATATTATCATTCCTAACACCACTCACACATTCTACCCCCTACCGACTAGCCACTAGGACCCCTCACAGAGCTTACCAACCCCCCACAACCACTAACCTACTCACAGAAGTTAACCTACCCGAGGAAACTCATCAACTGACACCTACCATTACGCTATGATTCTCACTTTCTACAATATCAAGACCCCCATCCTAAGCATGTATCCATTTATCAACCTTACCAATCCGTCCGCTCCTCCTGGACATCTACTAAATGCGCTACCACATCTTCTGATTCACCACTAAGCTGCCGCTCTCCCACTTAGCCCAACTCATTCCCTTAAGTGCTACCTGACTTCCTTTCCTTGCACCTGATCTTTTAGAATTTGCACCACCGCCTAGAACTTCTCACGTATCTTCCTTCATAGTATGATGCCCTCCTGCTGCCTCAATTTAATACCGTCCTCCGTAGCTCTTAAACCAACATATCATCACAACTTTAAATCTTTACGGAGATCATCTCCCTCGAATCGCCTTCATTTTCAATACTTAGCCAGTACTGAACCTCCGCACCTCACGGCCTCTACCAACCGCATTCTTCAATACTTCTTCACAATACTCTGAGCCCCAGCAACTGAAGAAACCATAGCACCGACAAACTTAACACATTCCATTCGATCCATAACGACGATATTTTATTACAGGTGAGTGCTCCACCTTACTTGACAACACCAATCCTTACTATTTTATCAGCCCAAAACTTGATTATTTATAATCCAAATGCTTTTCCTCCGCCGGAACAAAATACTGAAATCTCAAAATCACACTCTGAGAAGACCTCCCTTCAAACCGTTCATCACCCAACACATGGGCAACCGTTCTACCCTTGTATAAACATCGCGCCATAACCAATCGTAAGTTCATAACCACCTGAGCATGGCCTCAAAGTTCTCAGAAATACAACTACTAAGCTGAGATGACAAAAAAATTCTTCCGCAGAACAACGATGATAGCCTCAATCAACTACACTAGGAGAAACATCCCTCACCACATCCATAGTATCATTAAAAGTCCTCAAACCTCGATTCATAACAAGCGCTTCGCGACGCGTAAGATTGAGTAGGAAGAAGCATAGGCATAAGCCTTAAAGGAATCAAGTCGCACGACGAGGAATCAAGAAGGGAAGTACTCCTAACAACACTGTAGCCTCTCAAAGATAAGTACAGACATCTCCGTACCGATCCGCAAGACTCTACTAGAGTTGCTCATGACTCGTGAAACCTAGGGGAACCTAGAGTTCTGATACCATGTTGTCACGACCCAAAATCCATAAGGTCATGATGGCGCCGGACACCACTGTCAAGCAAGCCAATCATTTATTAATAGAAGTAAAATTCCTATTTTAGCATTTTTGAAATCGTTACTTTTAATTTTTAATACATAACATCTAGATAGAAATCCATTTCGTAGGAAAAGCAACACTTCATTTATGTAAAACACAACCCAAATACATTTCCCATAACCCGGTGTCACAAGTGCATGAGCAGATTCTAAGAGTTTATACAAATACTACAAAACTTGTCTTAAATACAAATTGGACAAGGAATTTAAAATAAAATAAAATACATAGAGGGAGACTCTGTCAACTGCGGCATGCCTCCGGATAATGCAGCACGTCTAAGTCTCCAAATCCACCACCGCTAAGGGTGTACCTGTGCAACAAAAATGCACAACAAGTGTAGTATGAGTACGAAAACAACGTGTACTCAGTAAGTATCCCGCCTAACCTCAGAGAGTTAGTGACGAGAGGTCAAATTAGACACTTGCTATAAGTCACTCTAGTATAATTTAAGTGAGAAGCTAAGCATGAGTATCATAATCAATTAATCAAATACGGAGATTAGAAACATCAATAAATATCAATGTGATCCACATTTTTCTTTCACATTAAACCTTCGTCATTTCAGTTGGCCATAAAATAATAATCAGGAGCAATAAGTATAGACTTATTTCACATTCTTGTATATCAATTCTGATTCTTTTTAACTAGCAAGTTCATAACCCTTTAGGCCAATAAACAATTACAAGTCATAGGAAATATGCAGCATTTATCATGCGCAACAAATATGCCGAGGGTCGAACGGTGCGGACCAACAATAATAAATTGTGCACTGCCGAGGGTCGAACTGCTCGAACCATAGATGCATCTATTTTTCCCGCTCGCAAATTGATCATGCGACGCGGTCAACATAATAAAAATATGGCTAGCCTGTTCGCGAATCATACATGCGTATCAGGTGCTCATATGTACACGTATTCACATAAAAGATCCATATTTTATTCAAGAAAACAGTTTCTCATAGAAGTGATAAAATTCTCTTTAATTAAACATGAAGATAGTATTTAGAATATTTTTCTGGAAATTCGTTTGCCAAGTTTTAACAATATTCAATAAAATAACCTTGCCAGGAACATAATAATCCACGGGAAAATCCATCCTCCTTCCAAATAATTAAGAAGAGTACACCCTAACCTTTTTAGGAAAATAAATTACCAATTCCATAGCATTATCAGCCTAAAATTATGATAGGATCACATGTACAACACTTAAGGCATGTTAGTGGGTCCTAGACTACCCGGACATGGCATAACAGTAGTTACGCACGGACTCCTGTCACCTCGTTCGTACGTAGACCCCGCAAATAATAGCATTTATTCAGTTAGTTCACCTATGGGGACAATTCCCTCTCACACAGTTAGAAAGGAGACTTACCTTGCTCCGAAATTTCATAAACGGCCTCCAAGTCTACCCGACGACTCCAATCGATGTGCAACGCTCCAAAGCTACCCAAACGATGATAAACCAATGAAAATATACCCAACTGTTTAATAAAAATTCAGATTATATAATTTTCCAACTTCGCTCAGTGAATTGACAAAATGCCCTTGGGCCCAAGTGCCCGGATTCCGAAATTTCTTGAAGATAAACTCTACCCATAGCTTGACTAGCTCAAATATACAATTTACTCCTAATTTCATGCTCGAATTCGTGGTAAAAATCCAAAAATACAAATTCTAGGTTTTCTTTAAAATTCCCAAATTTTCCCACAAATTTTCATGTTCAAACCATGTAATAATCTTGTATTTAACTTAGAAACATGAAGGAGTTACTTACCTTGTGATTTATGACAAAAATCCTCTCTTGAAGCTCCTCCAAAATCGCCCAAACCAAAGAAGAAATGAAGAAATGACCAACCATTCTCGGTTTTTAAAACAATCTGCCTAGATCGTTTTCCGCACCTGCGGTCTTCTGCTCGCACCAGCGCTTCCGCAGGTGCGCTCCATCTCCAGCACCTGCGGCTTCCTCGACTCCAGCCAAACTTTGAACCTGCGGTCCAAACGACGCGCCTGCGCCTTCGCAGGTGCGGAAATCCTCTCGCACCTGCGGTTCCACCCTAGCCCAGCCACCTTCGCTCCTGCGACACCAAGGCCGCTCCTGCGACACCAAGGCCGCTCCTGCGGCTCTGCACCTGTGGAAATTCCATCGCAGGTGCGGTCGCACCAGATTACAGCAACTTCAGCTCTTTTCAAACGTCAACTTTCGATATGTTAACCACCCGGGATCCACCCGAGGCCCCCAGGACCCTCTCCAATTATACCAACCTATCCCGAAACATAACACGCACTTGCTCGAAGCCTCAAAATACATCAAACAACATCGAAACGACGAATCTCTCTCTAATCCAAATCTTTAAGACTTAAGAAATTTCAACTTCCACATCTGATGCCGAGCCCTGTCAAATCACGCCCGATTGATCCCAAATTTTGCACACAAGTCATATTCGACATTAAGAATTTTGATTCCGACCCCGGTATCAAAATTTTCACTTCCGGTCGAATTTCCTAAAAACCTTCAAATTTCTATCTTTAGCTAAATGACTTCAAAATGACCTCCAGACACCTGAATTCACTTTCGATCGCGCTCCCAACTCCATAATTACCATACGAAGCTATTCCCAGACTCGGAATCCCAAACGGACATCAATATCATTGAAATGCGCTTCAAGCCAAACTTAGGAAATTTCTTCAAAAATGCTGACTTCCACAACATACACCGAAATGCTCCCGGGTTATCCAAATCCTGATCCGGACATACGTCCAAGTCCAAAATCATCATACGAACCTGCTGGAACCTTCGGATCCCAATTCCCAGTTCGTTTACTCAGAATTCTAATCTTACTCATTTCCTTCAACTTAAGGCTTCCGAAATAAGAATTTTCCTTTCAATTCAACTCCGAACTTCCCGAATTTTAACTCCGACCATACGCACAAGTCTTAATACCTTAAATGAATTTGTTCATGACTTCCAGCCGCTAAACGACACGCTAGAGCCCAAAACGACTGGTCGGATCGTTACAAATCAATTCTCATTGACGAAAGTCCTAACTTAGAAACCAATCTCTTTGCCTTATAGAAATAACCATGTAAGTTGATATCATGGTCAACTAGTTCACTCATAAGGTCAATGAAAGAGTCCATGGCTTCTTGAGAAATATTCCAATCAGATTTTATACTTAGTAATCTAACTGCAATAGACCACTCAGAGTGAGGATTTCCTTTGCTTAATGGACGACTAGCTTCTTCTAACCGTTCAAAGAAACATTTTGCGTCATGATTAGGAGTTTGTTCAACAAGTTCATTGGGCTCACCCCCAAAGTGCATCCCAAAAACATCCTCAACCATATAATGAATTCTAGAATCACGATTTGTATTCTCCACCGACCTACTACTTTCACCCACAACCATGTTATGAAATATCCCACTGCTACCATCGAACTCTCCTTGATTAGTCCACACAAAGTAATTCGCTATAAACCCCTTCCTATAAAGATGAAGTTTAACTTCCTCTGATTTTTCAAACCTCATACAGTCGCACCTAACACAATGACACCTAATTAATCTTTCACTTTGGTATGGTGGAAGTTCATTTGCATGTCTAATAAAGTCATCAACCCCTTCTACAAAATCCTCTCGCAATCCCCGCCGATTAGGATAATTTCTATTATACATCCAAGTACGATGTTCCATCTATACAAATAAAACAAGAATAAATTAATTTAGTTAATTAATATCCTAATCGTTGTTTAGTTAATTGATTCCATAACCTAAAGGTTCTACTCATATCCTAAAAGTTCAATTCATATCCTAAAATTTCAATTCATAAACAAATATTTCAATTCATATCCTAAAGGTTCAATTCATAAATTAAAAGTTCAATTCATATCCTAAAATTTCAATCTATAAATTAAAATTCCAATACATAAACTAAAAGTACAATTCATATCCTAAAAGTTCAATTCATATCCTAAAAGCTCAATTCATATCCTAAAATTTCAATTCATACACAAAATTTTCAATTCATATCCTAAAGGTTCAATTCATATCCAAAATTTTCAATTCATATAAAAAAAATTCAATTTATAAACTAAAATTACAATACATAAACTAAAAGTCCAATTTATAAACTAATTTTTAAATATATAAACTAAAAGTCCAATTCATATCCTAAAAGTTCAATTCATATCCTAAAGAGCTCAATTCATATCCTAAAATTTCAATTCATACACATAAATTTCAATCCATATCCTAAAGGTTTAATTCATATCCCAAAATTTTAATTCATATCCAAAAAATTCAATTCATATAAAAAAAATTCAATTTATAAACTAAAATTACAATACATAAACTAAAAGTCCAATTTATAAACTAAAATTCAAATACATAAACTAAAAGTCCAATTCATATCCTAAAAGTTCAATTCATATCCTAAAGGCTCAATTCATATACTAAAATTTCAATTCATACACAAAAATTTCAATTCATATCATAAAGGTTCAATTCATATCCTAAAATTTCAATTCATATCCAAAAGTTTCAATTCATAAATTAAAGGTTCAAATCATATCCTAAAATTTTAATTCATAAACTAAAATTCCAATTCATATCCAAAAATTTCAATTCATATCCTAAACCCTAAATTCTAACTAAACTATGAAGACAATACAAAGTATAATTCAAATCTAACTAAACTAAATTCAACACTAATTAAACCAATTAGTTAATAAAATTAATTAACAAAACTAATTAAAACAAGACCTAAACCCTAATCCTCAATTAAATACAATGTTCAAAGAATTGAAACACTAATTGAAACAATAAACTACAATACATCAAATATTTTAACACACACACTAGAAATAACAAAGATTCAAGGTTATAATTCTAACCTTGGTTTTTTTTAGGTAGAGAAGGAGAGAGAGAGGGGCGGCAGTGGTGGCGAGGCGGCGGCGAGCAAGGGGGCAAGTGGTGGCGCGGGGTAGGGGATGGGATTTGGGTGAGTGAAATAGGGAAAGGGAGGGAAAGAGAGAGTTGGGGAAATTTTGGGGAAGGAAATAAGAGAAATGGGGGGAAACGCGTTTTTGTTTCTGGAATTAGGAAAAGCGACCAACTTTGGTCGCTATTTTTGTTCTGTAAATAAGTTTTGACTGTTTGACCATAAATAGCGACCAGAGTTGGTCGCTATATTAAAAAAAAATTAAATTTTTTTTTTTTTTGGTTTTTAAATATTATAAGCAATAAAAATAATTATTTTTAGCTATAAATATTTATTTTATTTAACTACAATCTATATATTAATATAAAGGAGGGCAAAAGAAAAGTGATGTGGCACCATTCTTAGCCCTGAAATGCCATTTATCTTTTTTGTAGTTTTTTTACCATTTTCTTCTTTCTTCACAGTTTAAAACTTGATGCTCCCACTTAAAAATCGAAGAAGAGATGCAACAGTTGCTATAGTGGCGGATCCTAAAAATTTGTAACGCTTCATATCTTAACTCGGGAAATGAATCTCATTTATAAACATTCAATTCAAAACATCTCTATGAACATTTTCATATGCCTACAATTCGATGTGAATCACAAACACACAACAATTTCTCTCTTCTTCGACAATCTTCGCCGACATCTTTGTCCAAACGCGTATTCGGTCAAAGCAGATACAGTCACGACACAGAATCCTAATCCGGGTCATGATGGCGCCCAAAGACGGGGTTAGGCAAGCCACTATGAACTATACTAGGTGTTACCCTTCCCATTTGATTAAACCAGTCAGTTTATACCAATTTAAAACAATTAAACATGATGATATCTTGATATGAAAATAAAATCAAGACAATACCTGGCCAAAATAAAGCATATGTATGCATATACAACCCCAATCCCAAAATATACACTACGTGTGTGCCAGGAACTAGTGTCACGAGTGTCATGGGCATACTAACGGAATATACATAGGTTAATAATATATACAATCCCACTGTCTACATGAATAGACGGGACACAAAAGTAAATGAATCTCCATGGTGCTGCTGGGGATCGCCAGAGGAAGCAGCTCATCGTGAAGTCAAGTCCGCTACGGTCACTATGAGGATCTGGTCTGATAACCAGATGCACCAGCCTCAGAACCTGTACAGTTAAGTACAAAAGTGCAGCATGAGTACATATTAAAATCAATATGTACCCAGTGAGTATCCCGTCTAATCTCGAAGAAGTAGTGACGAGAGGTCGACTTGACACTCACTAAGGTCCAACAGTATGATATAACGATGGTAAAATAAAAGCAGTAGGCATGTAAGACAGTGAGTAGCAATTATGTATAAAGCACAGGAATCCAAGAAAAAAATAATACTAGAACAATAACAATGGCCACTTTCTTTTCCCCAGAATATCTCATACAAATAAAAATCCATGAAACAATGCCAAATAATAATGCGCACACAGGAATAAGACAACCGGCCGGAGTCATAAGGAAAGAATAGTTATGCACTGCCGGGGATCGACTGGCCCATCCCAAAAGTGCATGCTTACCATAATCATAACTACGCACTGCCGAGGATCGATCGGCCCGCCCCAAAAGGGCGTCTTTCAATGTAACCATATCATATCACAGTACAACTTCGTCCATGCACTGTCGAGGATCGAGCGGCCCGTACCAAGAGTGCATTCTTAATTATATCATCTCTTTGCACTGCCGGGATCGATCGGCCCGTCCCAAAAGTACACTTTTCAATCCGCCGTGGCGTACGGCCCGCTCCCATAAGAGTGGGGAAATCACACATCGCTCGCGGAATGTAAATTGCGAAGAAGTCACATGCACACACAATATCTTATAAAACTTACTTTCCATAACAAATTCCTTTCAATTCAACAATTTCCATAAAGCCTCAGAGGAACAATACTATACAAAACATGATCTCATAGTACATATGGCGTCACACTGAATCATATAAAGCATTACAAGGAAGCATATAAGGCATTACAAGGAAGCATATAAGACATGACATGGGCCTAACTACCCGGAAATAACAATGATAGCCACTACGTACGGACTCTCGTCACTTGGTGCGTACGTAGCCCCCAAACAATTTACACATAGCATATATATCACCTATGGGGACAATTCCCTCTTACAATGTTAGAAAGGAGACTCACCTCGTGTCGAATCTACCCCTCAGACCACAATTGCGCCTGAAACTCCGAACTTTACACCCGAGGACTCGCAACTAGCCAAAAGGTGTACAATTAAATCAATGCATGCACAATGTGGGAAGTTTTCTTAGTTATTCAATAAAATCGCTATTCTTGAAGAATTCCCTAGTTCCAACCCCGGTCACGCATGTTCAAATTTCAAAAATTCTCGAAGGGATCGCTCACCCATGGACTAAGGATCATTAAGGTGTGATTTCTACTTGAATTCATGGCCTAAAACAGAAAATCACAAAATCCTCAAGAGCCCTAAAATTACTACCTAATACCATGATTTTTGATAATTTAGTAGGGAATTTTACTAGGAATTGATGTTTGAAACTAGTAAAACCATAGAATTTACTTACCTCAATAACAATGGTGGAAGGTTCCTTGAAGAGCTCTTTTAAGACTTGAGGAGGAAGATGAAAATGGAGGAAATAGGCTAAGTCCCGTATTTAATAAAACTGCCCATGTATTCCTTCACTACGATCGCGACAAGGGCCCTGCGATCGCGAAGGCTAAACCAGACCTCTGCTATCGCGGCAGAGGTCCTGCGATCGCGGCAGAGGTCCTGCGATCGCGAAGAGTAACTGTGCCCGGCCCTGACTTGACACTATGCGATCGCGAGGATGGGGCTGCGATCGCGAAGGCATGGAGTCCAGCCTTCCGCGATCGCAAAGAGGAAGCTGCGATCGCGAAGAACAATCAGCAGCCCAGCCAAATTCCTTCTCCGCGATCGCGACCCACCTTCTGCGATCGTGAAGAAGGAAACCAGACAGCAAAAATCTGGTTTTTCCAACTTAGCTCCTGGGGGTCCAAAACTCACACGAGCCCCTCGGGACCCCGTCCAAAAGCACCGGCAAGTCTGTATTCATGATACAGACTCGCTCGAACTTCCGGAACGCGAAAAACAACAACGAAACTCAGAATTCAACCCCAAAACCAAATTGAATCAAGCTTAAGAACTTAAGATTCTAGAATTCATTTCAATGCGCCGAACCGGCCTATACTACTCGGAATGATTTCAAATTTTGCAGACAAGTCATAAATGACATAACGGAACCATTCCCGGTCTCGGAATTTCATTCGGACCTCGGTAACATAAAATCACACTCCAAACCAAATTTCAAATTCTATGAAAATCCTCAAAATTTCATTAACTCTAAATTTCCCATTTTTGATCTGAAACCCGTCAAATCAAGTCCGTTTCTTACCAAATTTCCTAGATAACTTAAATAACACATATTGAACCTGTTCTGGGCTCCGAAACCATAATACGGGCCCAGAAGCATAGGTTTTACATCGAGGTTCATTTTCATAAGCCTTTATTATTTTCAGAAAACAATTTTCTTTAAAAATTCATTTCTCGGACTTGGGTCCTCGGAATTCGATCCCAGGCATACGCCCAAGTCCCATAATATCCTACGGACCTTCCGGGACCGCCAGATCACGGGTCCGGGTCCGTTTACCAAAAATGTTGACCAAAGTCAACTTTATTCAAATAAATTATCATAAATTCAACTCTTTATCAAGTTTCCATATAAAGGCTTCCCGGCTACGCGCCCGGGCTGCACACGCACATCGAGGTAAGATTAACGGAGGCTTTCGGGGCCTCGGAACACAGTCATAATTACATTCACATAAGATGACCTTTTGGGTCATCACAATCTCTCCCTCTAAAACAAACGTTCGTCCTACAAGGGGAAAGCTCCCGGATCTCGGTCTGTAGTCCCAATTTAAATATGCAATGCAGAAGTCTATCAGATACGGTTTAATTAAACAGTTCAATAAAACAACAGGCAAGAATCAGGTAAAACTACCTAAGCATGGTGCAATTAGTAGCAAATAAGAGGAATTCAAGTAAGGACAGGTAGACATGCTTATTCCTACGCTAACTACTCAGTTATAACATGAAGCAGTATTATAGTAATGAAAATGAGTTATGTCATGGAAGGAAAAGTGGAATTTTAGCAACAATGACCCGTGTACGCACTCGTCACCTCACGTACACGGCGTCCACATAACAAAATCAGTATAGAAATGCCTAAGGGAAATCCCCAACACAGAGTTAGGCAAGCCACTTACCTTGACTGCGCTAATCAACTCAATACCACGCTCTTGCCACGAGTATCCAACTCTGGGTGGCCCAAATCTATTCAATTCGATTGCATAATGCAAATATCACTTCAAGGAAACAAAATACCTAATAAGCTCGAAGCTAATACGCGAAATTAGGAAATTCGCCCAAAAAGTCCCCCGGGCCCACGTCTCGAAATCGGGTAAAAATTATATTTTTCGGACACCCATTCACTCACGAGTCTAACCATATAAGAATCTCTCAAATCGGAGGTCAAACACCCAATCAAAACTCAATAATTTGGTCTATAAAATTCATCCCATTTTCCTCATTTTCTACCCAAAATGTTCGAAATTTAAGATTGGAATCATGAAAATTGAGCTAAGATGGATAGAAATAACTTAACCAAGGTACCAGGTGCAAAACTCTTCAAAACTCGCCCCTCCCGAGCTCTCAAATTAAAAAATGTGAAAATAGGCTTTAACCCTC
>ML271101.1:418-58051 GCA_005239495.1 Nicotiana undulata
AATACAATCATCTCCAAGGCTCTTATAGCACATGAACATGATCTTCAATGACGCACGTGACTGAGTCACTATCCTTACAAATTGCCTATGCCTTAAGCACAAATTCTTAGTCTTCCAGAGCCTAACCCTGGTCCAATAGGACCAATTTGCACATTTTTATCATATGCCATGCTCACTTACCGATTCACTCATTTACCTTAGCTGTAACAACTTGCCGATACACTGGCAATTCTGCAATCCCATGAGGACGTAACCCTACAATCCAACTACAGGTGGTGGGACTCCCCCACTTAGCCCGAAGCTACCCTTTATCTCACTCTAGACCCATGTTGGGATCCTTCCTCCTTTGCTAGCCTGATCTTGCTCAACCAATCCGCCAGCCCTTCCGAATTTAGCATTCCCCAAATACCCAAAAATAATCCCTAGCATCGTTAGCCCATTATGCCTCCTAACGAATCGCCGCTATGATTCCTTACAGAGAACTACTAACCATATCACCTCTATCCTATACCCAGAAATACCCGCTAACCTATGCCCAGAAATACTTGCTAACCTATTCCTAGAAATACCCCCTAACCTATTCCCAGAAATACCTGCTACCCTATACCTAGGAATACCCACTAACCTATTCCCAAAAATTTCTGCTAACCTATACCTAGAAATAACCCACCTGCAGGAATCACCAACTGACACCGCCCGACAATACTGTGCTACACCCCCCCCCCCCCCCCCCCCCCCCCCCCCCCCCCCACAACACTTTTTTCTTTCCCCCCTTTTTTTTTATAACACCCCTTTTTGTNTCTCATTCACCAGCTTTTCTAGTCAATCCGCTTCTTAGGGACATCTACTGAATGCGCCATGTTATCCTCAAATTCACCTGCCATATCGCATCCTTCCTCATCCCTAATAATCTTATCTTTGTTGCATCCAGCCTTCCGCCGAATAAACAACATTTCGGTTTAATCTTGTGGACCTACTTCCTGTCCGCAAAATTTCTCAAATCACTTCAATTCCTCCTCAAGGCAGGCTACCGCCTTACCGCTGAACTCGTAGGCTATACTGCCACTTCTTACTTAGTTGGACTCATTCCCTTNACCATAACTAATCGAAAACACCATAACAATTTGAGCACAGTCTCAAGGTTCTCAGAAACACAGCCACTGAACTGAAGCAACATAATATTTTTCTTGCAGGGCAACAGCAACAGCCCCAAACGACTACGCACGGAAGACTTCACGCACCATATCTGTAACATCATCACAACTCCTCAAATTCCCGATTCATAACGAGCGCTTCGTGACGCATAATATTGAGTAGGAAGGAAGCATAGGCATAAGCCTTAAGGGAATCAAATCGCACGATGAGATATCAAGAAGGGAAGTACTCCTAATAGCTCTACAGCCTCTCGAAGATAAGTACAGACGTATCCATACCGATCCGCAAGACTCTACTAGACTTGCTCAGGACTCGTGAAACCTAGGGGAACCTAGAGCTCTGATACCACGTTGTCACGACCCAAAACCTATGGGTTGTGATGGCGTCGGACACCACTGTCAGGCAAGCCAACCCCTTGATCAGTTGAAATACCATCCTGTTTAACAATTTTGAAGTCGTTGCCTTTATTGCTTTTCATAATCAAATAAATAAACTATTGTAAATTAAACACGATAGGAAATCCATTCAATTCAATAAGACAAGACTCAACACATCCCCAGAACCCGGTGACACAAGTACATGAGCAGTTTCTAAGAATTTATACAATTATACAACTCTTGTCCGAGAAATAAATGGGACAAAAGCATTAGAGATACAATGTAAAGATATAGAAAGAAGGAGACTCTGTCAACTACGGAACGCCTCCGGATGAATGCAGCCCGAGCAAGTCTCCAAATCAATCACTGAACTATGAAGATACATGTGCAACAAAATGCACAGAAAGTGCAGCATGAGTACATATACATATATGTACCCAGTGAGTATCCCGCCTAACCTCGAAGAAGTAGTGACGAGAGGTCGACTTGACACTCACTAAGGTCCAACAATATAAAAAAAACAGAATATGCCGAAAGCAGTAGACATGTGAAGGCAGTTTAGCAGCAAATATATCAGGCTCTGTAATCCAAATAAATTCTGAAAACAAGTAAATAAGAAATTTCCTTTTTTTAAATCCGTAGTGGCACACGGCCTGCTCCCATAAATGTATCTTTGAATCTGCCGTGGCGTACGGCCTGCTCCCATAAATGTATCACTTTCATCACTCTGTCGTGGGCGTACAGCCCGATCCCATAATGTAATCACTTTCATCACTCTGTTGTGTCGTACGGCCCGATCCCATAATATAATCACTTTCATCACTCTACCGTGGCGTACGGCCAGATCCCATAATGTAATCACTTTCATCACTCTGCCATGGCGTACGGCCCGATCCCATAATGTATTTTACAAATATAAGAGTGGGGGAAATCACACGATGCTCGCGGAATGTAAATTGCGAAGCGGTCACATGCGCACACTATTCTTTCCTTTTCATAATATTTTCCACAAAAAATTTCTCTCCTACTAGTTCCCGTAAAATAATCCCTTTCATATTACGTTCCGTAAAACAAGTCTTTTCATTTTATTTTCCGTAAAATAGTCCTTTTCATTTTATTTTCCGTAAAATAATTCTTTTCATTTTATTTTTCGTAAAATAATTCTTTTTATATTATTTTAAATTCCATGAAATCTCAAAGGAGCAAAACTACACATAGCAGCACTTCATAACATACAGCTCATCACAAGTAGAACACAAGGAATGATATTGGGCCTAACTACCCGGACATAACAATAATAGCCGCTACGTACGGACTCTCGTCACTTGGTGCGTACGTAACCCCCACAAACAATTACAAACAGCATGTAGAACACCTATGGGGACAGTTCCCTCTTACAAGGTTAGAAAGGAGACTCACCTCGCTCCGAAGATCCATCACCGGCCTCCAAGCCTCTACGACGACTAAAATGGATGCGCGACGCTCCCAAACTATTCAAATAATGATAATTCAATGAAAATATACTCAATAGATCATAACCAATTCAAATCACAAAAATCCTCAGCCCGGCTCAATGAAATGACCAAAACGCCCTTGGGCCACCGTGCCCGGACCTCGGAAACTCTTGAAGAAAATCCCTACCCGAAGCTTTACTAATTCAATTACACATTTTACTCAATTATTCACGCTCAATTCGTGGCTAAAATCCAAATTTCCAAATTCTAGGTTTCTTCCAAATGTTTCTCAAATTTTCCCTAATTTTCATGTTCTAATCCATGCAATAATATTGTATCTAACTTGAAATGAGTAGGAGTAACTTACCTTAACATAGATGACGAAATTCCTCTCTTGAAGCTCTCCAAAAATCGCCTATGGCTTTGAAGAAATGAAGAAAATGACCAAAATCCCGGTTTAAAACAGCACTGCCCAGTTCTGCCCTTCTATGCGATCGCATGAAGTCCTCTGCGATCGCATAGGTCACCCTGCTTCCTGCTCCGCGATCGCACCTCACGAACCGCGATCGCACAAGCCAATACCCTGCACCCTCATCTCGCTCCTTTATGCGAACGCAACATACGGTCCGCGATCGCACTAGCCGATTTCATCCTCCTATGTGATCGCATTGCACCTCCTGCGATCGCATAGGCCAAAAATCCTTGCCCCTCAATTCCTTCTCCACGATCGCATAGCTAAGGCTGCGATCGCATAGAACACTAGCAGCACCAGATATCAGTAAACGCAAATTCACTCTGAAACCACCCTGAAACACACCCGAGGCCCTTAGGACCCCGTCCAAATCACACGACTCAGTCCCATAACACCCCACGAACTTGCTCGAGGCTTCAAATCACATCATACAACGCCGAATTCACGAATCGCACTAAAATCCAACTTTATGAACTTTCAAATTTCTAACTTTCACATCTGACGCCGAAACCTATCAAACCACGTCCGATTGACCTCAAATTTTGAAGGCAAGTCATATTCGACATTACGGACCTGCTCCAACTTCCGGAATTTCATTCCGACCCCGGTATCAAAATTTCCTTTTCCGGTCGAATTCTTCAAAAACCTTGAGTTTTCTATCTTTAGCCAAATGACCTTAAATTGACTTCCGGATATCCGAATTCACTTTCGATTGCGCCCCCAACTCCAGAATCACCATACAGAGCTATTCCCAGACTCGGAATCCCAAACGAATATCAATATCATTGAAATGTACTTCAAGTCAAACTTAGGAAATTTCCTTAAAATACTGATTTTCCACAATATGCGTTGAACTGCTCCCGGGTTATCCAAAACCCGTTCCGGACATACGCCCAAGTCTGAAATCATCATACGAACCTGCTGGAACCTTCGGATCCTGATTCCGAGGTCGTTTACTCAAAATTCCAGTCTTACTCAATTTCTTCAACTTAAGACTTCTTAAATGAGAATTTTCCTTTCAATTTAACTCCAAACCTCTTGAATTTCAACTCTGACAATACACACAAGTCACAATACCCGAAATGAAGCTTTTCATGACTCCCAACTGCTGAACGACGCGCTGGATCTCAAAATGACCGATCGGGTCGTTACATTATTTTTTGATAAACTGTGAACATGTATAAATGTTTGTACGCTAATGATTACAATTATTGAGGTCTAGTCCGTCACTACCTCTCAGCCCATAGTTTGGGTTCGTTACTTATGAGTTGGTGTACTCACGTTACCCCCTGCACCTTGTGTGCAGATCCAGGTTCATCGGGACCCGGTAGCGATTGCGGATTTCCTATTAGAGTTTCTTTTGGAGTCTTCGAGGTAGCTGTTGGCGATCGCAGCCTCGTCTTTTCCCTCTTTATCTTCCTGTCGCACTTTACTTTTACAGACTATGTTGTCTATACAGTATCTTGACATTCTTATGTTATAGTAGCTCGTGACTTAGTGACACTAGACTCGGGGTTGTAGAACCTAAATTTTGGTTTTCAGATATTGTTTCAAACTTCAGATTTATTATTATTATTATTATCCGCAGACTTGTTAAAAAATAATATTTTACTGGTAATTGCATTTAGCTTAGATAAAATGGGTGGCTTTCCTGGTTCCACGACAGGCGCCATCACGACTCCGGAATTGGGTCGTAACAAAAGTTGACCCCCAGAAAATTAACACTATGCGATCGCGGATATAGTTATGCGATCGCATAGAACAAAAAGGGACCTCAGACTTTACACTATGCAATCGCATACATTCCTATGCGATCGCATAGAACAAAAGACCTGGACACCAGAAAATGAAAAACCAACAATTTGTCTTAAGTTCAAAACATCTCGTGGCCTATCCGAAACTCACCCGAGCCCTCGGGGCTCTAAACAAAACATACACGCAAGTCTATAAACATCATACGGACTTGCTCGTGCGATAAAATCATGAAAATAACATGTAAAACTATAAATTAAACCTCAAAACTCATCATTTTCAACGAGAACTCCTAAAGTGCATAATTTCTCAACCGGATGTCCGAATCACGTCAAACGAACTCCGTTTTTCACCAAATTTCACAGTTAACCTTTTAATATCATAACAAATCTGTACCAGGATCCGGAACCAAAATACGGCGATACTAATGATTTTAAATGTTATTTATTTTCTTTAATTCTTAAACATTTCAGCAAAACAATTTCTTTAAAAAATTGATTTCTAAGGCTTGGGGCCTCGGAATTCATTTCCGGGCATACGTCTGAGTCCCATATTTTACTGCGGACCTCCGAGGATCATCGAAAAACGGATCCGGGTCCGTTTACTCAAAATGTTGACCAAAGTCAACTTTTATCAAGCTTAAATTCTAAAAATCACTATTTCTCATATTTTAACATAAAAGCTTTATGGTTCACGCCCGAACTACGCACGCAAATTGAGGTATTTAATTTTAGTCTTTTTATGGTTGTTAAGCATGGAACAGAGTCTAATTTTATAACCCCTTGGGTCATCACAGTCTCCACCTCTAAAACACATGTTCGTCCTCGAACGGACATAGAAAATTACCTGAAGTGGCGAACAAGTGTGGATATCTACTCTGCATGCCCAACTCGGACTCCCAGGTAGCTACCTCAACGGGCTGGCCTCTCCACTGCACTCGAACTAAAGGATAACTCTTAGATCTCAACTGGAGAACCTGGCGGTCTAAAATGGCTACCGGCTCCTCTTCGTAAGTCAAGTCTTTGTCCAGTTGGACAGAGCTGAAATCTAACACGTGGGACGGGTCACCATGATATTTCCGGAGCATAGATACATGGAATACCGGATGAACTGAGGATGACCCTGGAGGCAACGCAAGTCTATAAGCTACCTCCCCCACTCTATCAAGAATCTCAAATGGCCCGATATACGTAGGGCTCAACTTACCATTCTTCCCAAATCTCATAGCACCCTTCATGGGCGACACACGAAGCAATACTCTCTCCCCAACCATGAATGCCACATCACGAACCTTATGATCGGCATAACTCTTTTGCCTAGGCTGAGCTGCACGAAGTCTCTCCTGGATAATCTTAACCTTATCTAAGGCCTCCTGAACTAAGTCTGTAATCAATAAACAAGCCTTTCCTAGATCAAACAACCCAATTGGCTATCTACACCGTCTACCATATAACACCTTGTAAGGAACCATCTGAATGCTCGACTGATAACTATTATTATAGGAAAGCTCCACTAATGGCAAGAATTGATCCCAAGAAGTGGTCTGAACCACACAAGTGAGCTCTCACAATCACAATACATGCAAATCCTTAAGTAGTGGTCTGAACCACCATAACCCTTATGGGACCCGCCTACACCTGACAAGCCATAGCACTTGAATGCTTCTAACTGAAATCTATTACGACGGCCGATAGGCCCCACACATATATGCACAGACCGTACACGTACTCAATCATGCCGAAGGAACTGATCACTGTCGTACTTGTGCCATTTTAACCATGGCTAACCAATATATCTTCTTTTAATCATCTTTAGTTGCCTCAAAGGTAATAGTAACTTCCTTCAACTCATAGCAGCTCAACCCTCACTCATTCCGAGTGACCTTGATTCACGAGACCATGCTGCCTAAATTCCGAAACCCGTCTCACAACCTCCTGATAATATTTCTACAACCCGGAGTCTATTTCTCTCACTCCTCCGATACTATCCAGCGTGCTGAAATAAGATAGAACACTCCAACCATCTTCCTTCCTCTTAGAGATTATACTGCAGAAGCTCGATTCTTAATTATACTGCTGCCTGAAACCCTTAAACACCGCATTCTCTAACTTTTGAATTCATTAGGACCACTACTGAGAGTCAACAACTCTGACTGGCCCTGAATACAATAAACTCCAAGGCTCTCCTAGCACATGAACACCCTTTCAATGAAGCACGTGACTGAGTCTCTACCCTTACAACTTGCCTATGCCTTAAGCACGAATTCTTAGTCTTCCAAAGCCTAACCCTGGTCCAATAGGACCAACTTCGCACACATTTGTCAAATGCCATGCTCAATTACCGCTATACTCATTTCCCTTAGCTGTAACAACTTGCCAATATGCCGACAATCCGCAACTCCATGAGGACACAACCCCACAACCCAACTGCAGGTGGTGGGACTCCCCCACTTTGGTTAACCTCATTCCTTTAAGCACTACCCGACTTCCTTTCCTTACGCCTGGCCTTTTTGAAATGGAACCACCACCTATCACTTTTCACATATCTTCCTTCATCGCGTGCTTCTCAATTGCGTCCTTAATTCAACATCCTTCTTTGTAGCTCTTTGAGCCAGCAGATCACCACAACTTCGAACTCTCCGAAGATCATCTTTCTCGAGCTGCCTTCATTAGAGGTAACTGTTCAATTCTGAACCACTACACACCACGATCTCTGACAACCTCTTCTTCAACACCGCTTCACAGCACTCTAATCCCATGCGACCTAAGAGCTATAACACCGGCGAATTTAACATATCATATTCGATCAAACGACGATACCACAACACAGGTGAATACTCCACCTTGCTCGATAGCACCAAGCTTACTACTTTATCAATCCGAACCGGACCATTCATAGTCCAAGTGCCTTTCCTTTGCCGGAACTAAAATATTGAAGTCTCGAAACCACGCCCTGAGAAGACCTCCCTTCAAGTCATTCATTGCCCCTACATATGGGCAAGAATCCTATCATCCTATCAACACCGCGTGATATCCAATCGTAAGCATCATAACAACCTGATCATAGCCTCAAAGTCCTCAGAAACACAATTACTGTGCTGAAACAACATATTATTCTTCTGCAAGGCAACAACAACAACCCCAACCAACTGTGCATGGAAAACATCTCGCACCAATCTGTAGCGCCATTTCAATTCCTCAAAGCCTCGAATCATAGCAAGAGTTTCGCGACATATAAGATTGAGTAGGAATAAACATAGGTATAATCCTTAATGGAATCAAATCGCACGATGAGGAATCAAGAAGGGAAGTACTCCTACAACCTTGTAGCCTCTCGAAGATAAGTACAGACGTCTCTGTACCGATCCGCAAGACTCTACTAGACTTGCTCATGACTCGTGAAACCTAAGGGAACCTAGTGCTCTGATACCACGTTGTCATGACCCAAAACCTATGGATTGTGATGGCACCGGACACCACTGTCAGGTAAGCCGACCCCTTAATCAATTGGAACACTTTCCTGTTTAACATTTTAGAATCGAAGCCTCCTCTTGCATTTTCATTATTAAATAAATAAATTTCATAATTTAAATACGGCAAGAAACCAACTTAATACAAAAGAAGAAATACCAAGACATCCCCAGAACTCGGTGACACAAGTCCATGAGCAATTTCTAAGAATTTATACAATTATAAAACGGTTGTCCGAAAAACAAATTGGACAAAGGCAATAAATATAAAATGTAAGTACACAGAAGGGAAACTCCGACAGCTGTGGAACGCCTCTAGATGAATGCATCTCGTATAAGTCTCCAAATCGATCAATGTACTATAAAGGTACCTGTGCAAAAAAATGCACAGAAAGTGTAGTATGAGTACATATACATATATGTACCCAGTGAGTATCCCATCTAAACTTGAAGGAGTAGCGACGAGAGGTCGACTAGATACTCACTAAGGTCCAGCAATATAATATATGACGAGATATGGCTAAAGCAATAGGCATGTGAGACAGTAAACAACAAGTACATAGCAAATAACGTAATCCAGATAATAACTGAAAAATGAACAGCAAAGTACCAAAATCTCCTCTTAACCAATACCTGACAATCAAGTTATAAGTGACTCAGAACTCAAGTGATCATACACATACCAGGACAAGACAACCGGCCGGAGTCGTAAGGGTGGTCATAAGGACTGAGATCATAAGCTAACCCACGATCGCGAATCATACCTGCGACTCACGTGCTGACTCGATAATAATAAGCTAACCCACGAATGCGCATCATACCTGCGACTCGTGTGCTGACTCGATAATGATAAGTTGACCCACGATTGCGCATCATACCTGTGACTCATGTGCTGACTCGATAATAATAAGCTAACCAATGGCCGCGCATCATACTTGTGACTCGTGTGCTGACTCGATAACAAGTGCATATATATAAGTACATATGTGTACCAACTCAATAGTGAACTCAACAGGACTGTGCCAATACCACGGATAGTCAACTAGGATTTAAATCATAATGTTTCACTTTTCCATATCACCTAAACAGTAATGACAACTCATAACACATACAAAGGTACAAATAGGGCACATATAGGCATGCTTGTGAGTCCTAAAGCTACCCGACATAGCAATATAGTCGCCACGTACGGACTCTCGTCACTTGGTACGTACGTGGCCCCCACAACATGTATAAATAGCAATAAGGAACCTATGGGGACATTTCCCCCTTACAAGGTTGGAAAGGAGACTCACCTCGCTCCGAAGTTCCATAACCGGCTTCCAAGCCCTTACGACGACTCCAATGGATGCACAACGCCCCCAAACTAACCAAAACGACAAACCAATGAAAATATACTCTAATATTTGCTAAAAATTTAGATTATATAATTTCCCAACTCTGCTCAGTGAATTGACCAAAATGCCCTCGGGCCCACGTGCCCAGATTCTGAAATTTCTTGAAGATAATATCTACCTGAGGCTTTACTAGTTCAATCACGCATTTTACTCCAATATTCATGCTCAATTCATGGCTAAAATCAAATTTTATCAATTCTAGGTTTTCTTGCAATTTCCCCACATTTTTTCCAATTTCTCATATCAAATCTATTTAATAAATCTTGTATTTAACTTGGAAATAAGTAGAAACAACTTACCTTTGATGCTTGATGAAATCCCCCTTGAAATGCTCTCCAAAATCATCCAAGCCAAATGAAAGAAATGGCCAAAATTCGTGTTTAAAGAATCTGCCCTTGCTTCATCGAGTTGTACTTTGCACTTGTGCTGCACAGGTTGTACATCCTATTAACATTTTCTTATGTTGAACACCTTCTGTTAAAACGCCAATAACTTCTTGTATAAATATCCAAATAACAAACGGTTTGAAGATTTAGAAACTAGACTCAAAGAACTTTAATTTGATAGGTTGTACACCATATAAATCCTTATATATCCCGATATATGAGTTTCTAAAGTCGTCTCCATGCATCAGAAATTCTGGCAAAACTGCTCCACTAGCCATATTCAATCGGTCATTACTCTTTGCACAAAACTCCAAATGACAAATGGTTTAATGTTCCGAAAACTATACTTCAAGATCTACAACTTTCATGTTTTGCACATTTTCAGATTCCTTATAGAGTCTAATATATACGCTTCCAAAGTTAGCTCTTTGACGCATAATTTGCTGTCCAAAAATGCAGCAGAAATTTTCTGCAATTTTTCCTTCATTTTTTTTTTGTCCGAAATTCATTCCGTTAACCTTCCGAAATTCATCCGAGGCCCTCGGAACCTTAATCAATTATACCAACATTTCCCAAGACATGATACGAACTCCCTCTAGGCCTCAAATCACATCAAACAACGTTGAAATCATGAATCGCACTCCAATTCAAGCTTTATAAACTTTGAAATTTCAAACTTCTACATCCGATGCCGAAACCTATCAAATCACGTCCGATCGACCCCAAATTTTGCACACAAGTCATATTCGACATTACGGACCTGCTCCAACTTTCAGAACTGGAATCCGACTTCGATATCAAAAAGTCAACTCTCGGTCAAACTTCTCAAAAACCTTCAAATTTCTATCTTTAGCCAAATGACTTCAAAATGACCTCCGGACATCTGAATTCACTTCCGATCGCACTCCCAACTCCAGAATCACCATATGAAGCTATTCCCAAACTCGGAATCCCAAACGAACATCAATATCATTGAAATGTTCTTCAAGCCAAATTTAGGAAATTTCTTCAAAAAATGCTAACTTCCACAATATACACCAAAACGCTCTCAGGTTATCCAAATCTCGATCCGGACATACGCCCAAGTCTGAAATCACCATACGAGCCTGCTGGAACCTTCGGATCCTGATTCCGATGTCGTTTACTCAGAATTCCAGTCTTACTCAATTTCTTCAACTTAAGGCTTCTGAAATGAGAATTTTCCTTTCAATTTAACTCCGAACCTCCTTACTTCAACTCTGACCATACACACAAGTCACAATACCCGAAATGAAGTTGTTCATGACTCCCAACTGTTGAACGACGCGCTGGATCTCAAAACGACTGGTCGGGTCGTTACACTATGTGATCGCATAGAACAAAGTTGACCCCCAGCAAGTTAACATCATGCGATCGCAGATATAGCTATGCGATCGTGAATATAGCTATGCGATCGCATAGAACAAAAAGGGACCTCAGACCTTACACTATGCGATCGCGGACATTCCTATGCGATCGCATAGAACAAAAGACCTGGATACCAGAAAATGAAAAACCAGCAATTTTTCTTAAGTTCAAAACATCTTGTGGCCTATCCGAAACTCACTCGAGCCCTTGGGGCTCCAAACAAAACATGCACGCAAGTCTATAAACATCATACGGACTTGCTCGTGCGATCAAATCATGAAAATAACATGTAAAACTATGAATTAAACCTCAAAACTCATCATTTTCAACGAGAACTCTTAAATTTCATAATTTCTCAACCGGATGTCCGAATCACGTCAAACGAACTCTGTATTTCACCAAATTTCACAGTTAACCTTTTAATATCATAACAAATCTGTACCGGGCTCCAGAACCAAAATACGGGCCCGATACCAATGATTTTAAATATTATTTCTTTTCTTTAATTCTTAAGCATTTCAGCAAAACAATTTGTTTCAAAAATTGATTTCTAAGGCTTGGGGCCTCTGAATTCATTTTCGGGCATTCGCTCGAGTCCCATATTTTACTGCGGACCTCTCGGGATTGTCGGAACACGGATCCAGGTCTGTTTACTCAAAATATTGACCAAAGTCAACTTTTATCAAGTTTAAATTCTAAAAATCACTATTTCTCATATTTTCACATAAAAGCTTTCCGGTTCACGCCCGGACAGCGCATGCAAATCGAGGTATTTAATTTTAGTATTTTTGTGGCTATTAAGCATGGAACGGATTCAAATTATATAAAATTACCCCTTGGGTCATCACAAATTTCAATTAAGGGAATCTTGGGTGTAACAACCCAAGAACCTTCTAGACTAAAAAAAATATCATAAATCAGGTTTTTAAAGGTTAAAAGGGTAACTTCAGGGGGCTGGAAGTTTCTAGAATGGTGCAGCTTTCCCCAAAGGATAGGGTTGACAGTTGCACCTGTACCTTTCTTCAGCCTATTGGATAAGGAATATTCCAAGCATATCTTATCCCAAATACTCCTATAAATACCTGACCTTATTCTTTGATTTAGGGGCAGATTTTTTAGAGAATTCTCTGTATTTTTACCACTGAAAAATAGACTTCATACACATCTTTCATTTTCTATTCTGAAATCTCTCCTTAGAATTTGAGAAGAAATAGAAAAATCAAAAACAAAAAAATACAAATGGGTATCAAATCTGATTCTTCCTAGTTCTGGGTTTAAGAAGTAGTTTTTGGCTATTGATTTCTTCCAAAACTTTCAGTTTTTCTTAGGTTTAAACTGCTATTCATGATGGGTATTCTCTCCTTGGATTTCTGACTGTTTGTTGTTGCTATTAAGCTCACAAGTGCCTCCTTTTCTGACCTTTATTTGGTCTTTAACTTCGCTGTTATTTCTTCTACTTCAGGGTATGTAAACTTCACCTTACATGAAGTAGAACTGCTGAATGTAAAAAATAATGTGAAATATCAAAGTTCTTCAATTTCTTTTTCACTGTAACTTCATTTTCATAGATAGACATGTCTATATCTGCTGAAAATTACTTGTTTAGTTCCTTTCTTGCTCAAATCTGAATGCTGAATTAAAACGTGCTTGCTAAATATGTGTTGGTTTATTCAAGATGTTTAGGTGTTCTTTTTAATATTATGTGTAGTAGAGCATCATTAGAGTTGAATCTGGCCCCTTTTATGGTTAGATTCATTTTATGGGATGCACAAAAGTCTATTTATAATGTTGTTCATGCATTAAAATCTTAAGACTTACAGTTTTAAAAGTTGATGATGAAATGCAGGCTTGAGTCCTTGAGGTACTGTTGGCATGCACAGGAGCAGCAGCTTCTCAGCTTTTCTTTCTTATTTTATTTTTTAGAAATAGTATTTCATAGTAAAAGTTGGAAATGTAATAAATGTTATATGTTTTTCTCCCTCTTTTCAGTTGTAATAAGGACTGGACTTCATTAAATTAATATTCAGTTTTGTGTTGTTGTTTGTTACTGATATGGAATTTCCATGAAATTGGGCCAGTTTGATAAAATGGCCCATTAAGGCCTGAATCAGCTTGGACCCCCAGGCTATTGGGCCTAAGGGGACGAAAGCCTAGAAGCTCTAAGGCCATATAGGGATTAGTATACTTATTTTTAGCAAAATTGATATTCAGGTAAAGCTGTAAGCCATTAGACTGTCCTAAACTATTCTCTCAGAAAATTTTCGAATTCTTTTTCACAACTCTGAAACTATGCACATTTTATTCAAACACAAGATTGAAATTGTAACGACCCGGTCGGTCGTTACGTAGAATCTGCATTATATTTACTATTACTGCCTTGTCATAGGTTGGTTAAAATGTTTATGATGTGTTAGAGTCGGTTGGCTCGGGTTCAGAATGGTTATAGTGAGAATTGAGTCACTTAGTCTCTAAAAATAGCTTTATAGTTGAAAAAGTCAACTGAGAGTTGAATTATTGGTAAACAACCTCGGAATGCGGATTTTATGGTTCGGATAGCTTCGTTAGGTGATTTGGGACTTAGGAGTGTGTTCGGAATATTTTTGTGATGTCCGGTGTAGAATTAGGCTTGAATTGGCGAAAGTTAGTTTTTGGTGATTTTCGGTCGACAGTGGAAAATAGGCTATCAGGGTAGGAATGCAATTACGGAAGCTGAACAGGTTCGTAATGTCATTTTGGATATGTGTGCAAAATATTAGGTCAATCGGAGGTGGTTTGGATGGTTTCGGCATCGTTGGTGGAATTTAGGAATTTCAAAGTTCATAGCATTGAATTTGATGTGATTTTGGTTTTTTGATGTTATTTTGGGTGTTCCGAGAGTGCAACTAAGTTTGAAAGATCCTTTAGTATGTGTTGGTATATTTGGTTGGGGTCCCGAGGGGCTCGGGATGGATTTCAGATGATTAACGAGAAGTTCGGAGTTGGAAATTGCAGCAAACAGCTGCTGATATTTTTCTACTATGATTTCCGCACCTGCGGATGTTTGATCGTAGGTGTGAGCCGAAGGAGCGGGCTTGATGATCGCAGGTGCGGTGGAAGGCCATATGGGAGAAGGTCCGTAGAAGCGGTCATGTGGCCACGTCTGCGAGCCGCATGTGCGACACCTGGGCCGCAGGTGCGGGATTTTGGTCCGTTTAATGAAAGTCACAGGTGCGTTCCCCTAGAGCGCAGGTGCGGGCCGCAGGTGTGAGATTTTGGCCACAGGTGCAGAAAGCCTGAGCAGAAAAGTATAAAAAGGAGACTTCACAATTTTTAACCCTCTTTTCACCATTGTTGTGCGGGTTCCGAGCTTTTTGAGGGTTTTCTAACGGGAAAATGTTTGTGCATCATTGGGGTAAGCTTGTTGGACTTATTAACTCGATTATGTGTTATTAAAGACCTTGTTAACAGTGTTTAATTAAGAAAAATCAGTAGAAAAAAGTGAAATTAGGGCTTAAGATTATGAGGCCTCTTAGGTATGATTTGAGGGGTCGAACATATTCCGATTTCAGAGTTCTTTATATGTACAGACTCGTGAGATGATGAGGATCGTTTTGGTATAAAGTTTGTTGACTTCCGAGATGCGGGCCCGGGGGTCGGATTTTGTGCTAAAATTGATATTTTTCGATTGGAATTCACTCCCTTAGCATAGTTTGATGTGAAAAAATCTGATCTTTATAGATTTGGAGCGATTGGAAGTTGATTCGAGAGGCAAGCGTGTTGCGGAATAGCTTTTCGGGCTAGTTTGAGGTAAGTAATGTCTTTAAATCATGTCCTGAGGGTATGAAACCCCGGAATTTACATCCTTTCACGGTTTTGGAGTGACGCACACACTAGATGACGAGTGTGGGGCGTGCATGAATTGGAAATTTGGAAAGATGTTCCTTTTACGGCAACTATTGAGTTGCGAAATTGCTTTTAAAGCATATGTTTTATAGTATTACTATGTTTTGATATATTTGGGTTGTAAGCCATGTTTGGGGCCTAGTGCTGATCTGTTTTAACCCCTTGGGGGCTATTTTCATGATATTCCTCACTTATTATATTATGATTTTACACTCAGTCCTTCTTGATAAATTGTTTTGACACTCTAAGTTACTGATATTGTTCTTGAAATGAATTTTTATTTTGGGTCGAGAACCCCGTTTTATTTATGGCTCGAGGGGCAATTTATGATGATATTTTACTGAGTTTTGATTATTATTCGTTTCATCTTTCAAACTGATATATTTGAGAGTTTTACTGAGAATCATTTGAAATTATACTTGTTCAAGGATTTTACGGAAACTGGTTTGCGAACTTATGTACAGTTCATTGAGGCTTGGCATTTTACTGTTTTGTGGATTGGTGTATTTGTTGTTGTGTGTTTCTTATTCTTCATACTGTGATTTATTTTCATTACTACTGAGTTGGCATACTCATCATTATTCCCTGCACCTCTGTGTGCAGATCCAGGTACTGGTTCAGAGTAGTAGCCATCCGAGTTCGTTATCGTCAGCTTTTGGGATTTCGAGGTAGCTGCCCAGCGTCCACAGCTTCTCCATTTCCTTTCCTTTATTAGTATTAGTATTTTATTCCTAGACATTGGTTATGACATTAGCAGAGTTTGTTTTATTCTTAGATGCTCGTGATCGGTTGACTTCAGTCCAGGGGGATTAGTTTGGACTGCCGGATTATGTTATTGATGCTTACAGACTTATAGAACTTTTATATTTATTTTGCTGGTAATTAATGAATTTTGAGGAATTTTATTAAAATAAATGGGTAGTTATGTGATGGTTGGCTAGCTTAGTTCCGCGATAGGCTCCATCACGACCTGTTAGGACTTGGGGTCGTGACAAGTTGGTATTAGAGCTCTAGGTTACATAGAACTCAACAGTCATGAGTAGGTTTAGTAGAGTCTTGCGGATCGGTACGGAGACGTTTGTACTTATCTTCGAGAGGCTACAGAACTCTTAGGAAAAATCTCATTTTCTTGAACTCTTTCGTGCCATTCTATTGGTTCTTGAAATCCAAACTACTGTTGTTTTATTCTCTCACAGATGGTGAGTACACGCGCTACTGATCAGGGTGACCAGACACCAGCTAGACCCACAAGGGGTCGAGGCCGTGGTGGAGTTAGGGGACCAGTCCGTGCAGCGGTCAGGAGAGTACCAGAGGATCCCCCTACTATTCAGGACCAGGTTCCCACCGAGGGTGCCCCAACGAGACAGGCTCAGGCACCGGCAATGCCTATTGTCATTTCGGGTCTTCAGGAGACCCTGGCTCAGAAACTGATAGTGTGTACCAGTTTGGCTCATGCAGTTGTTATGTCTACTACTGCCGCTACCGCTTAGGTTGGAGGAGGAACTCAGACTTCAGCTGCCCGGACACCTGAGCAAGTTGTACAGGGTATTCAAGCACCGGGGCTAGTCCCAGCTCAGCCGGTTACCCCAGTTCAGGACTATGTAGTCCCAGCTATGACCGAGGATGAGCAGCGTAGGCTGGAGAGGTTCAGTAGACTTCAGCCTCCGACTTTCAGCGGCACAGAGGGCGAGGACGCCCAAGGTTTTCTGGATAAGTGCCAGAGGATACTCCGTACTGCTGGTAGTCTGGAGACCAGTGGGGTCTTGTTTGCTACATTTTAGTTTGCTGGTGTTGCTTTCACTTGGTGGGAGGCATTTGAGAGGCGTAGGATGGTTGGTTCAGCACCACTCACTTGGAAGCAGTTCTCCACGATCGTTTTGGAGAAGTATGTTCCTCAATCTCACAAAGAGGAGCAGCGCAGGCAGTTTGAGCAGCTCCGCCAGGGAGAATTGTCAGTTACTCAGTACGAGATGCGGTTTTTTGAGTTGGCTAGACATGCTTCTGAGTTAGTCCCTACTGATAGGGAGAGGGTCAGGAGGTTTGTAGATGGTCTCACATATCATCTTCAGATTTTGATGACCAGGGAGAGAGTGTCTGGAGCTACATTCGATCAGTTTGTTGACACTACTCGGGACATTGAGTCGGTTCCCAGGTAGGAGTGTGAGGAAAGAGAGATCAAGAGGCCTTAGGGATCAGGTAGTTTCAGCGGTGGCCCTTCGAGAGGGCAGTTTCAGCACAGAATAGGTCGTCCATTTAGACCTCCTCAGCCAGTTCGCCCAGCTTATAGTGGCGCATCTTCGGGGTAGGGTCCCCGCAGCTCTTATCCGGGACGTTCATCTTTTAGTGCCCTTCCAGCTTAGAACTTTTCCAGAGCATCATCATATCAAGGTTCTTCTATGCATGGTTCATCTGGTGGTTATCATGGTGGCAGGGGTTCTCTTCAGTCCTCATCTCCAGCTCTAGGTAGTTGTTTTGAGTGTGGAGATTTTGGACATGGGTGGAGCCAGTGTCCTCGTCGTTCTAGTAGTTCATCTCCGCAGAGGGTTCAGCCATCGACTTCAGCCCCAGTCACTTCACCACCTACCCAGGCAGCTAGGGGTGGTGGTCAGGCAGCTAGAGGTCGTCCTAGAGGGGGAGGTCGAGCAGGTGGAGGACAGCCACGTATCTATGAACTTCCGGCTAGTCTTGATACTATGGTGTCTGATACGGTGATTACAGGTACCATCTCAGTTTGTCACAGTGATGCTTTGGCTTTATTTGACCCTGGTTCCACATACTCTTATGTTTCGTCGTATTTTTCTCACTTTCTGAATATGCCCCGTGAGTCTTGAGTTACTTCTGTTCATGTTTCGACTCCTATGGGCAATACTATTATTGTGGACCGTGTGTACCGATCGTGTGTTATATCTATTAGGGGTCTAGAGACCCGAGTGGACTTGATGTTACTTAGTATGGTTGATTTTGATATGATACTGGGCATGGATTGGTTATCCCCATGTCATCTTATTCTTGATTGTCACGCTAAGATCGTGACCCTAGCTATGCCCGGAGTTCTGAGAGTTGAGTGGAGAGGGTTTATAGAGCGTGTGCCTAGCAGAGTGATTTCTTATTTGAAGGCTCAGCGTATGGTTGAGAAAGGGTGTGAGTCTTATCTTGATTTTGTGAGGGATGTTAGTAGTGAGACTCCTTCTGTTGATTATGTTCTTGTAGTCCGTGATTTTCCGGATGTATTCCCCGCAGACCTGCCAGGCATGCCACCTGACAGGGATGTTGATTTAGGTATTGACTTGGTGTGAGGCACATAGCCTATTTCTACTCCACCTTATCGTATGGCACCAGCGAAGTTGAATGAATTGAAAGAGCAGTTTCAGGAACTCCTAGATAACGGGTTCATTCGTCCTAGTGTGTCACCTTGGGGTGCACCGGTGTTGTTTGTGAAAAAGAAAGATGGCTCCATGCGCATGTATTGATTATAGGCAGTTGAATAAGGTTACGGTGAAGAACCAGTATCCTTTGCCCCGTATTGATGACTTGTTGACCAGCTTCAGGGAGCTAGAGTGTTCTCTAAGATTGACTTGAGGTCCGGGTATCATCACTTGAAGATTCGGGATTCTGACATTCCGAAGACTGCTTTTAGGACCAGATATGGACATTATGAGTTTCTGGTTATGTCATTTGGGCTGACCAAATCCCCAGTCGCGTTCATGCAATTGATGAACAGTGTGTTTAAGCCTTACCTTGATTCTTTCGTCATTGTGTTCATTGATGACATCTTGGTATATTCTCATATCCAGGAGGAGCATGCTCAGCATTTGAGGGTTGTGTTGCAGAGGTTGAGGGAGAAGAAGCTTTATACAAAATTCTCCAAGTGTGAGTTTTGGCTTGGTTCAGTAGCTTTCTTGGGGCACGTGGTGTCTAGTGAGGGTATCCAGGTTGATTCGAAGAAGATTGAGGCGGTGCAGAGTTGGCCCAGACCGTCCTCAGCTACAGAGATTAGGAGTTTCCTTGGTCTGGCGGGATATTACCGTCGCTTTGTGGAAGAATTCTCTTCTATTTATTCACCATTGACCAGATTGACCCAGATAGGTGCTCCATTCAGATGGTCTGATGAGTGTGAGGAGAGCTTTCAGAAGCTCAAGTCAGCATTGACCACATCTTCGGTAATTATTTTGCCTACTGGTTTGAGTTCTTATACAGTCTACTGTGATGCTTCTAGAGTTGGTTTGGGAGCAGTACTGATGCAGGATGGTAGGGTGATTTCCTACGCGTCTAGACAGTTGAAGGTGCACGATCTTGAGTTAGCTGCCATTGTTCATGCCTTAAAGATTTGGCGTCATTATTTGTATGGAGTGCAGTGTGAGATTTTCACCGATCATCGTAGTCTGCAGTATCTGCTGAAGCAAAAGGACTTGAATTTACGTCAGAAGAGGTGGTTGGAGCTTCTCAAGGACTATGACCTTACTATTTTCTATCATCCGGGGAAGGCCAATGTAGTGGCTGATGCTTTGAGTCGCAGAGCCGAGAGTTTGGGGAGTCTAGCTTACCTTTCAGCAGTAGAGAGACCTCTAGCACTTGATGTTCAGGCTTTAGCAGGTCAGTTGGTGAGATTGGATTTGTCAGAGCCTCTGCGGGTATTAGCTAGCATGGCTTCCCGGTCTTCTCTTTATGATCAGATTACAGCACGCCAGTATGATGACCCACACTTGCTAGTCTTCAGGACAGGGTCCTTCGAGGTGATGCCAGAGATGTTACTATTGGTGATGACGAAGTTATGAGGATGCAGGGCCATATTTGCGTGCCCAATGTGGATGGGCTTCGTGAGTTGATATTAGCAGAGGCCCACAGCTCGCGGTATTCCATCTATCCGGGTGCCATGAAGATGTATCAAGATTTGAGACAGCAGTATTGGTGGAGGCGGATGAAGAGATACATTGTTGAGCATGTAACACGGTGTCTCAACTGCCAGCAGGTCAAGTATGAGCACCAGAGACCAGGTGGATTACTTCAGAGGTTAGATATTTCGGGGTCGAAGTGGGAGCGGATTACCATGGACTTTGTAGTTGAGCTTCCACGTACTTCGAAGGGTTTTGATTCTATTTGGGTCATTGTGGATAGGTTGACCAAGTCCGCGCACTTCATTCTTGTCAGTACTACTTATACTTCGGAGAGGTTAGCTGGTATCTACATTAGGGAGATTGTCCGATTGCATAGAGTTCCGGTTTCTATCATTTCTGATAGAGGTACTCAGTTCACATCTCAGTTTTGGAGGGTCGTACAGAGAGGTATGGGTACTCAGGTAGAGTTGAGCACAGCATTTCATCCTCATACCGACGGGCAGTCGTAACGGACTATTCAGATTTTGGAGGACATGTTGCATGTCTGTGTGATTGATTTTGGTGGTTGGGATCAGTTTCTGCCACTTGCAGAGTTTGCATATAATAATAGCTACCAGTCCAATATTCAAATGGCCCCGTATGAGGCTTTATATGGCAAGAGGTATAGATCTCCGGTTGGTTGGTTCGAGCCCCATGAGGCTAGGCTATTAGGCACAGATTTGATTCAGGATACATTGGAGAAGGTGAAGTTGAATCAGGAGAGACTTCGCATGGCGCAGTCTAGGTAGAAGAGTTATGCAGACCGGAAGGTCCGGGATGTGTCTTTTATGGAAGGTGATAAGGTACTGCTGAAGGTATCACCCATGAAGGGTGTTATGAGGTTCGGAAACAGGGAAAAGCTTAGTCCCCAGTTTATTGGTCCGTTTGAGGTGCTTCAGAAGATTGGAGAGGTGGCTTATAGACTTGTTTTGCCACCCAGCTTATCGAGTATGCATCCGGTATTCCATGTGTCGATGCTCCAGAAATATGTTGGTGACACGTCTCATGTTTTAGACTTCAGCACAGTTCAGCTCGAGGGTGATATGTCATATGAGGTAGAGACAGTAGCAATTTTGGATCGTCAGGTCAGAAAGTTGAGGTCCAAGGATATAGCTTCAACTGAAGGTACAATGGAGAGGTCAGCCAGTGGAGGAAGCTACTTGGGAGACCGAGCGGGTGATGCAGAGCAGATATCCTCACTTGTTTGAGACTCCAGGTATGTTTCTACACCCGTTCGAGGACGAACATTTATTTAAGAGGGGGAGAATGTAACGACCCGGTCGGTCGTTACGTAGAAACTACATTATATTTACTGTTACTGCCTTGTCATAGGTTGGTTAAACTGTTTATGATGTGTTAGAGTCGGTTGGCTCGGGTTCAGAATGATTATAGTGAGAATTGAGTCACTTAGTCTCTAAAAATAGCTTTATAGTTGGAAAAGTCAACTGAGAGTTGACTTATTGGTAAATGGCCTCGGAATGCAGATTTTATAGTTCGGATAGCTTCGTTAGGTGATTTGGGACTTAGGAGTGTGTTCAGAATATTTTTGTGATGTCCGGTGTAGAATTAGGCTTGAATTGGCGAAAGTTAATATTTGGTGATTTCCGCTCGGCAGTGGAAAATAGGTTATCGGGGTCGTAATGGAATTCCGGAAGTTGGAACAGGTTCTTAATGTCATTTTGGATATGTGTGCAAAATTTCAGGTCAATCGGAGGTGATTTGGATGGTTTCGACATCTTGGTGGAATTTATAAATTTCAAAGTTTATAGGATTGAATTTGATGTGATTTTGGTGTTTTGATGTTATTTTGGGTGTTCCGAGAGTGCAACTAAGTTTTAATGATCCTTTAGGATGTGTTGGTATATTTGGTTGGGGTCCCGAGGGGCTCGGGATGGATTTCGGATGATTAACGAGAAGTTCGGAGTTGGAAATAACACCAAACAGCTGTTGATATTTCTCTACTGTGATTTCCGCACCTGCGGATGTTTGACCGCAGGAGCGGGCTTGATGATCGCAGGTGCGGTTGAAGGCCAGATGGGAGAAGGTCCGCAGAAGCGATCGTGTGGCCGCATCTGCGAGCCGCAGGTGCGGGATTTTGGTCTGTTTAATGAAAGTCGTAGGTGCGGTCCCCTAGAGCGCAGGTGCGGGCCGCAGGTGCGAGATTTTTTCCAGAGGTGCGGAAAGCCTAGGCAAAAAAGTATAAAAAGGAGACTTCACGATTTTTAACCCTCTTTTCACCATTGTGCTGCGGGTTCCGAGCTTTTTGAGGGTTTTTTAAGGGGAAAACGTTTGTGCATCATTGAGGTAAGTTTTTTGGACTTATTAACTCGATTATGTGTGATTAAAGATCTTGTTAACATTGTTTAATTAAGAAAAATCAGTATAAAAAGGTGAAATTAGGGCTTGAGATTATGAGGCCTTTTAGGGATGATTTGAGGGGTCAAACAGACTCTGATTTCAGAGTTCTTTATATGTACAAACTCGTGAGATGATGAGTATCGTGTTGGTATAAAGTTTTTCCAGTTCCGAGACGCGGGCCCGGGGGTCGAGATTTGGCTAATTTCGGTTTTGTGCTAAAATTTATATTTTTCGATTGGAATTCATTCCCTTAGCATAGTTTGATTTGAAAATCTGATCTTTATAGATTTGGAGCAATTGGAAGTTGATTCGAGAGGCAAGCGTGTTGCGGAATAGCTTTTCGGGCTAGTTTGAGGTAAGTAATGTCTTTAAATCCTGTCCTGAGGGTATAAAACCCCGAACTTTACATCCTTTCACGGATTTGGAGTGACACGCACACTGGATGACGAGTGTGGTGCGTGCATGAATTGGAAATTTGGAAAGATGTTCCTTTTTCGGCAACTATTGAGTTGCGAAAATGCTTTTAAAGCATATGCTTTATAGTATTACTATGTTTTGATATATTTGGGTTGTAAGCCATGTTTGGGGCCTAGTGTCTATCTGTTTTAACTCCTTGGGGCTATTTACCTGATATTCCTCACTTATTATATTATGATTTTACACTCAGTCCTTCTTGATAAATTGTTTTGACACTCTGAGTTACTGATATGGTTCTTGAAATGAAATTTTGTTTTGGGTCGAGAACCCCATTTTATTTATGGACCGAGTGGCATGCTGAGAGAGTGTCTGACTGAGTGAGGCCGAGGGCCAATGTTGTGAGGATGTTATGATATGAGAGAGGCCTAGTTCCTGAGAGATGATTGATGCCATGATTTGGCTTGTTTATAGCGCTTGGGCTGTAGGAGCCCCTCCGGAGTTTGTACACACCCCCAGTGAGCGCAGGTACCTACTGAGTGTGAGTGTCGAGTGCCGAGTGATGAGTGATTGGGAGGCATGAGTGAGAGTGAGGTTGCCCGAGGGGCTGATGCTGAGTGACTGTGAGGTGTTGAGTGACTGTTACTAAGTGATGGTGAGGTGCTGAGTGACTGATTATGAGTGATGAAATGGCCCGAGGGGCAATTTATGATGATATTTTACTGAGTTTTGATTATGATTCGTTTCATCTTTCAAACTGATATTTTTGGGAGTTTTACTGAGAAACATTTGAAATTATACTTGTTCAAGGACTTTTACGGAAACTGGTTTTCGAACTTATGTACACTTCATTGAGGCTTGGCATTTTACTGTTTTGTGGATTGGTGTATTTGTTGTTGTGTATTTCTTATTCTTCATACTGTGATTTATTTTCATTATTACTGAGTTGGCGTACTCATCATTACTCCATGCACCTCTGTGTGCAGATCCAGGCACTGGTTCGGAGCAGTAGCCATCCGAGTTCGTTATCGTCAGCTTTTGAGATTTTGAGGTAGTTGTCCAGCGTCCGCAGCTTCTCCATTTCCCTTCCTTTATTAGTATCAGTATTTTATTCCTAGACATTGGTTATGACATTATTAGAGTTAGTTTTATTCTTAGATGCTCGTGATCGGTTGACTCCAGTCTTGGGGGATTAGTTTAGACTGCCGGATTATGTTATTGATGCTTACAGACTTATAGAACTTTTATATTTATTTTGCTGGTATTTAATGATTTTTGAGGAATTTTATTAAAATAAATGTGTAGTTATGTGATGGTTGGCTAGCTTAGTACCGCCATAGGCGCCATCACGACCTGTTAGGATTTGGGGTCGTGACAAAAACAGAATGGTGTATGAATTTGATAGACATACTCTTATAGGCAGCAGTTTTGTTTCATGCGCACGTATTGGAAATCCAATGCATCAAAGAATCAGATTTAGTTGAATATTTATAGGTGTAATTCTGTGTTAGCTAAAAATCAAGGCATTAGGCGTATACCATTGTAGTAGTTTCAGCTCAAACAATTTGTTCCTTTTATATATAATGTGTTAGTCGAAAATCATTCAAATAAATCGATTGTGTGCCTTCAATTTTCTTATCTAGTATTTTTATTGTACAGCCTCACTTCTTTCATAACTAGCCAAACTAGGATTGGCAAAAAGGGTTAAACTGATAAATTGGGCTAAAACATGGCCATAGCCCAAGCATTTTGTCCTTTAGATTAGTGAATTTAATCTTAGACAACCTTCTACATATTCTCTTGGTTGAGAAATACCTCTTTTAGTTCAAAATTATAGAACTTAGTGAATAATCAAATATTGCTTCAAATAAGCATCTTTCAAAATCATCATGACCATATATAACCTACACTCGGGTGTGGCAACTCGTGCCCCCGACTCTAAACTTCAAACAATGATAAAATCACATGTTGCAATCGCGGGTGCATTTCATGTGACGCGGTTACGATGTGTCTAAAAACAACAAGTGCACGCCATCGTGTCTTGTTCCAAGATAAATCCATAAATATCCAAAGTGGTTTATATACATATCCCGTAAGTTAAAAAACCCCTCTTTTAGATAAAAATTCCAAAACTTAGAGAATAATTGAGTATCGCCTCAAATAGGCATTTTTAATCGTCATGACCGTATTCATGACTATATAATCTACACTCGGGTGTGGCAACTCATGTCCCCGACTCTAACTCGAAACAATAATAAAAATCACATGTTGTAATTGCGGGTGCATTTCATGTGGCGCGGTTACAATGTGTCCAAAAACAAACAAGTGCACACCATCGTGACTTGTTTCAAGATAAATCCATAAACACTAAAAGCGGTTAAACGTTAAAAGGCTAAATGCACAATATGCTAAAATATGTAAATAACCAGATAATTTAGGCCAAAATATTAATAGTTAAGCGACCGTGCTAGAACCACGGAACGCGGGAATGCCTAACACCTTCTCCCGGGTTAACAGAATTCCTTACTCGGATTTCTAATTCGCAGACAACTTAAAACGGAGTCTAAATTTCCTTGGTTGGGATTTCAATAAACGATGTCCCGGAACATCGTCAAAAATTCGGGTGGCGACTCTGAAACTAAAATAAATCCAAAATCCGAATAATGTCGCTTGAAGTGGAAAAACTCCCTTATTACCATTTATTACCCGGGGGTGAAAAAGGAGGTGTGACAGCTCTGGCGACTCTGCTGGGGACATGAAGAACCCAGAATCTCTGGTTCAGGGTTCGAGAATTCGAGCTTAGAATAACTGTTATATTTTGGCTTTCATTATCTGATTTAACATATTTAAACCTAATGTGCTAATTGACGCTTTTTACCGCTTTGATATTATCTGAACTGCATATAAACTGTGTTGAAACCCTTCTTCTCTCTGAGTCTTCTAAATCATCTGGGAAGTGTGCCCTTCGTGTGACTTATTTTCTGTTAGAGTCATCCAAATTTTAGAACGAGGTACGAACAAGTTGCAAAGCTGGTGAAGCTTCTGTATTCCCGGTACGCTGCTCCGACCTCGGCTCGAGCTGTCCGCTCGGGTAAGCCTTGTCTAGAACAAAACCCAAGGATATAAACCTAGTATAACATAGCCTCATGACGGATCCCTAGTAGGAACGATTATTTGCATCACGTGCATTTGACTTAGGGGACTCAACACAAGGGTTGGGTCCGTCTAGGACAGGTGAACCCGAAATAAAAGACCATCCTGATGCATCATACTTGCTATGTGTACAATATTTTATTTCGGTTTGTTTGTTGGCCGGCTAAAGAAAAGAGAATAATAGAAAAACCAAGAGAGAAGTAGAATAGGAGATTTATCTGTTTTTAAAAAAAAAACCTGATATTCAAAATCATCCCGAAACTTTGTCAAAAATTTCGGAAAAATGGAGAAGGAAAATAGTATTTCAAAATGAAATATTTTTCAAAATTGTGTCAAGATTTCCCGAACTACGCATTGTTTGATTCTCACTGGTGTGGGATACATAGGCAACCCTCATCGGATCCAACCTTACTTTTAGAAAATCAAATACAAAATATGGTCGTAAATAAAGTTAGGTGACGTCGTTCTTGCCTAAATAGCCGAAATGTCCCAACGCGGCGCCGGAAGGCTATTTTGCAAGAATAGCCACCTGCGGTCTTTTTCGAAAATGTTTTTGACCCAATTAGCAAACACAACCCTAAAATCTTCCTACCCGAAGTGTTGAAGGGCAGTATTCGCAAGGATCGTCCATTTCCAATTGGGTACGAAATTTTTGCAAAAATAACACTTTTTCTTTGCCTTTGGTCAAACAATAAATTATGGCTTTGCTTTTTTCTTAACCAAATCACTTAAATAAATGTGCAGGATGAGCACTGTCAAAAATATTCCCTTTAAGGCTGTCGATGAAATTCCCTTGGGACTCCATATGTGGTGGAGAGACTTGGGGGAAGTCAGTAGAAAGTCCGCGGTAAAGGCTTTGGGAGGACACACTGGTCTTTTAAAGATTAAGCCAAGGTTGGACATCATCGAAGCCCTAATATCATTTTGGGACCCCACTCACAATGTGTTCCATTTTTCGGACTTTGAGTTGACACCCACGCTAGAGGAAATAGCGGGGTATGCTGGCCTCAGTGAAAATCTCAGAAGCCGATATGCAGTAGCACCCAGGGCTGTGACTCCGCACAAGTTCCTAGACCTTCTGAGCATTAGTCGGGAATCAAGACCCGCACCTATCTGAGGGGTTCTGCACCTTTTACTTCCTATACAGTCGCTATGGAGATCCTCGGGGTTTCGAAGCTGATAACACTGGTCTAACTCACCACAAGAACCAAACTAAATGGGAGGCCCGGCGGGGATTGGCTTTCGTGGTAGCATTCCTGGGTACCCTAATTTTCCCAAGGAGGGACGGACGCATAGATATTGGACTCGTGGGAATGGCCGATTTCATGATGAAAAAATCTAATGGCACTCTTATACCGATGGTCTTCGCCGAAATCTACTGTGCCCTAACGGTTTGCCAGTCTAGAGGAAAATTCTTCGAAGGGTGCAACCTGCTCCTCCAAATCCGGATGATTGAGCACCTATGTCATCACCCGGGCTACATGAACTACGGTTTGACTGGTTTGAATTGTATTGAAGAACACGGCACTCGGGTAGAGGGCCATGAATATCCGGAGGGCACAGAAGCCTGGTTCATACACTTGAGTTCATTGACTGCCGACCGAATCGAGTGGACATTCGGGTGGCTCTCTGTCGGCGAAGTCATCCACATGTCGGCCAGGGTGTGTTACCTTCTGTTTATGGGCCTTCGAAGCATTCAGCCATATGCCCTACATCGAGTCTTACGACAGTTGGGAAGGCAGCAGGATGTTCCATATGATGAGGATCTGAGTCACCAAGCCATTGAGATATGTCCAAGAGCTGCATTTCCATAGGACAGGGTCCGCCAGATCTGACATGAGTGCAGATTTTTGGATCCGCAGACTCTTGTAAGAGATTTGTCCAGAGGGGAAGTAGAGTTGGGCTACACTTCTCGGTACGGTAGAAGGGGTAGAGAGCATCAAGAGAAAGAACGACCTGCAAAAAAACCCATGTGCAACAATTCACTAAGCAAACACAAGAGCACTGGGCTTGGTTAGAAAAAGAAAACAACTACCGAGCCACCATAAGCAAGTTGGAAGCCCAAATCAGGGAAATCAAATTTGAAAATACTCTACAAGCCTCCACAGCTGAAGGGGAGAGAAACAAGCTAACCAAAGAAAATGAAGCTCTCCGGACCCAGATCCAGAAATTAAAAGTGGCCGTTGAGAACCCTGAGAGAAGCAGAACCGATGAAAGACTTATCAATAGTCTGAGGCAGAAATTATGCAACTATGGTGATGATATGGATAAAGCTGAAGAGGAATTAACCAGAGTTCGGGCAAGATTGACAAAAAGTGCAGAGGAAAGGGCAGAGTTTGTGCAAAAATTGAAAAGAAAACATGACCAAGAAGTCACAGGCTTAAAAGAAAAGGTGGCGACCCTCGGGAACGAAATGGCCAAACAAGCAAAAAGGTTTAAAGCGGAAAGGGAATAGTGATATACCATGATGGCTCAGTTGGAGGAAGAGTTGCAACAATGGCAAGAACAAAATCATAAAGACGCCTAGGTTTTAGAGGCAAGATCTCAACAGATCGGGTGCTTACTTCAGGAGAAGGGTGTCATCAGGCAGAGGGTCAGAGAGATCGCTGATTATATTTTCACAAAGTGTCAAGAGTGTGAAGACATGACCCGGACCACTTTCTTTGCAGCAGTAATGATTTTCATCCACAGGATAATGGATGACTTGTACCGCCTCCTGCAAGACATGGCACGCAGGCCCGTAGCGAGACTGAATGATGTACCACGGGCCCCTGGAGCAATGGAAGCACTTATGTATTCTTGATGTCCTTTTCGAGTGTATATTTCATTTCCTTGTTGCAGTCCTGTTTGAGTCTACTGTAGTTTTTAAATTTCAAAGAAAGTATGTCAGAGTCTTTTGTAGTTTTAAATTCCCAAAACATATGAATGAAATTGGAAGTTTTTATCTAATGAATGAAAATTTTGAAAATCAAAATGTTTATTTCCTTCGTATTTATTCCTTGAACTACGTGATGATCTGATCTATGCGGCGTCGTGATACGTAGGTAATCCACATAGGATTCGATCATAACATTAAAAAGAAAATAATCCGGGAAAGAGAAAAAGGAAATTGAGTGAGGGACAAAAGGAGCAGAAAAGAAAAGAAAGAAAAGAGTGACAAAAATAATAGAGAAAAACAAAGGGCGAAAATAAAATAAAGAGAAAGTTCAAATTTGAGAAAACGAAGCCAGGATGAAACACACAACCGATGCAAAACATGTAGGAAGTGTTTAACTGCCTAGGTGCATTGCATACCCCCAACGTGCGATTCCATATGTGATAAATGCCTCAACCTAACGTTTTGTAATTCACTCTTAAAGGAGTGTTTTTAGGTGGTTGGTCTTTCGGTAATCTGGCTTCACACCCGTACTTCACCAGATCAAAAAGGAGTGTAGAATGACATCTGAAAGTCACTTGCCAATCGTCAACTCCTCTGAGGATAACCCAAGCTCGGTTATCCCAACATCAAAGTCAACCACGATTGAGGAAAATAGGATATTGCGTTGCCGCATGCTGGAAATGTGGGGCGCCCGGTCAAATGGTAGGGAACCACCCAGCACCATCCCTTGTTTCCCAGAGATGATTCCTAAGACGGGCGGGATTTCCAATGTCTCTATAAGTTACCCAGCCACACCGTTTGGATACCCGTCTATGTCGGCTTACTTCGTCGGAAGGCTTTCTGAGGTTCACCCCCAGGCACTAGTTTCCGGTGTGTCTTCCAATATCTTTACCGCGTCGCCGATCTCTTCCACGGCACCACCAACTGTTACTGAGCCAAGCTTTGAGCCATCGGCTTTTACATTCCAAACATCGCCATTCCATCTAGACACGGCTCATGTCACTCCAAACTCATACCCTCAACTGCCCCGGTATGAATCTACCGTGGGACAAGACAAAATCGCAAAGAACCCCAAGCAAGAAGAGATTGCTCGAAAAATGAAAAGCATTGAGCAGAGCCTCACAAATATACAGGGACTAAGTGGGTAGAAAAGTGTCTCCTATGGAGACTTGTGCATGTTCCCGCACGTTCACCTGCCTCTCGGGTTTAAAACCCCCAAATTTGAGAAATAGAACAGACATGGGGACCCTATAGCTCATCTAAAAAGGTACTGCAATCAGCTAAGGGGGGCAGGCGGAAAGGAAAAGCTTCTAATGGCATACTTCAGAGAAATCTTGGCCGGGATTGCATCTGAATGGTACATGGACAAAGATATATCCCACTGGCATATATGGGAAGATCTGGCCCGGGAATTTGTCCGACAATTTTAGTAAACGTGGACATCACTTCTGATAGGAACTCTCTGTCCATTCTCAAGAAAAAGTCATCAGAGAGCTTCAGGGAATATGCTATTAAGTGGCGTGAGAAAGCCACTAGAGTCAAGCCTCTGATGGACGAGACTAAGATGGTCAGTGTCTTTTTACAGGCCCAGGAGGCTGACTACTTCCAAAATATGATGTCCGTCATGGGCAAGCCATTTGCGGAAGCAATAAAAATTGAAGAGATGGTTGAAAATGGTCTGAAGACCGGTCGCATTCTAAGCCAATCCGCCATAAGAGCAACTTCCCAGTCGATCCAGAGTGGGTCGGGGAGTGCATCTAATAGAAAGAAGAAAGAGGAATCTGCAATGATGGCCTCCAGTGTAAGAAACTCCCGACAACCCCGAGGCTACTTTTCTGACGCACCACGACATTACTATCCCCACCAGGATGCAGCATATGCCGTGATGCCTCAACCCTACCCAATAATGAATGCTCACCCGTATTTCTGTCCCTAACAACACTACAATCAAAATCGAGCTCCACCACCCAGAAACAATCCTCCTCGCCAAGCTCTATATAATCCTCGCCCTCTACAAAATAATCCCCGGGAGCCACCCAGGAGAACCCACTTTACATCGATTGGAGAATCATACTCTAGTCTCTTCCCGAAGCTGGTCCAAATGGGTCTGCTACAGCATTTACCCCAAAACAAGCAAAACCTAGAGTCCCCCTATTACGGGTCGGGTACTCAGTGTGCTTACCACTCGGGGGCTGAGGGATATGATACTGAAGATTGCTGGACCCTCAAATGGGAGGTCGAGAGCCTCATAGAACAAAAGAAGGTGGTGTTAAGGGATGAAGAAACTCCCAACATGACCAATAACCCATTACCATCCCACAACAACGGGCCGATTATTGGCATGATTTGTGAAGACCGAGATTTTTATCCGGCCTTAAAAGCTATCATCGCTATTGCGGATGTGTGGAAAAAGCCCAAAGTGTCACCCAAGCCAGTTAAAGAGATAAAGAAAAGCAACCCCGTCCTCCAGGCCACGGGAAAGTCTGAAACAAAAATAAAGACGGGGCCTTCCAAAGATGTTGTTCTTTGTGTCCCCAGGGCGCCCAGGAAGGAACAGTGCATGTTAAGCCCTCCCAGAAGACTGCAATACAACAAAGCAATGACGAACGTCCTGAAAATGTACGTACCAAAGGGGACGTATGTGGCGCGGGGGCCAATAATTTCACCAAGGCTAAATGAGCTCGTTGTTATTAGCCACGCGTCACAGAATCCCATAAAGGATACACTAATGTCCCCTGGAACTACAACAAGACGGTAGTGACGTACAAGGGAAAAGAGATCATGGGGGAAGCAATTGAAGCAAACTCATCTGAAAGATACCTCAACCCGAAAGAGCTAAACAAGAGTAAACAAAAACGCTTTCCGCCTAAAAAACCAGTCAGTGCTAAGGAGGCAGAAGAGTTCTTTAGAAAGATGAAAACCTCTGAATACGCTGTGATTGAACAGCTCAGAGAATCTCCCACTCAGGTCTCACTCTTATCTTTGTTGATAAGCTCGAGTGCACATCATAAAGCTTTGATCAAAATGCTTAATGAAGCGTATGTTCCAGCCGAAACTACTGTTGAACAAATGGAAAGAATGGCGGAACGATTCTTTGAGGTAAACCGCATCTCATTCAGCAAAAATGACTTACCCCCAAAAGGGGCTGCTCACAATAAGGCCCTCCACCTAACCGTCAAGTGTGAAGGGTACTACGTAAAAAGGGTCATGGTGGACGGAGGATCTGGGGTCAACATTTGTCCTTTATTAACCCTAAAAAGAATGGAGATTTGGACTGAGAGAATTAGGCCCAACAATGTGTGTGTCCGTGCATTCGACGGCATCAAGAGGGACACAATCGGAGAAATTGACTTGGTCCTGACAATTGGCTCTGTAGACTTTGAAATAACATTCCAGGTTTTGGACATGGATGAATCTTATCATTATCTCCTGGGAAGGCCGTGGATCCACGCCGCATGAGTTGTACCCTCGACCCTCCACCAGATGGTTAAATTCGATCATGAAGACCAGGAGATTGTGGTCCATGGGGAGGACGAGCAGTCCATTTACAAGGATCCAGCAGTCCCTTGCCTGGAAGTAAGAGAAGGTAGAGAGCATATCGTTTACCAGGCTTTTGAGATTGTAGTTGCGGACCAGTATGAGGAGGGAAAACCTTGTCCTCAGCCCTTCCTATCAAATAAATCCACCATGGTCACTAGCGACATGATCAAACATGGGTACAAACACGGAAAAGGGCTCGGGGCGTCCCTGCAAGGCATCACAGAACCTATCACCTTGCCTACCAGTGGAAAGTTCTTCGGCAATGGGTTTCAAGCCACCTCTGATGATGAAAGATGGGTTGATCAGCGTAAGAAGGATGGTTGGGTTTTGCCTCAGTCAATCCCACACATCACTGAATCATTTGTCGAGCCGAAGTACATAGAAGAAGAAGAGGAAACCTTTACGGCCGAGGAAATCGAAGAAATTTGTGGGGCAATAAGGCAGATGTTGCATGAGACTCATACGGTCCAATTAGGAGAAGGCTCAAGCACTGCTGAAGTGCAATATATGGGTCCTAATGCCAAGCTCCAAAACTAAAAGGCTACTTCATTCCCCATCAGGCGGGAGTCCTGGTAGTCCAGTCTTGCCATCCTTTCTACACTTCGAGTTATTTCAGGGTGTAACTCGAGTGTTTTTAGTTTATTGTCTTTTCAAATTCTGATGTAAACCCTCCTATGTTCAAAAATTCAATGAAATGAAATTAATATTTCATAGTCTATAAACCTCTCTCTTTATTTCCCTAATTTCTGTTATTTTCTCTTATTTTTTCTTTTCAGTTCTAATAATGCAGATTTTAATAACATGACATGCCTGTGGACTTCACGCCCAGATCTTGATATGCCATCTAACCAAGATATAATAAATCAAGAACCAAAATATGATGAAGAAGAGGCTTTTAGGGAAATAAATCGAGAATTGCAACAATTCGAGAATAAGCCTAAGCCAAACTTAAATAAAACAGAACCGGGTAACTTGGGTAATTCAGAAGAGGCCAGAGAAACCATGATAAGTATCCATACTGATGAAAGAACTAGGGACGCTTTGATCCAACTTCTATTCAAATTCAAAGGTGTGTTTGCCTGGTCTTATGATGACATGCCTGAACTGAGTGTTGACTTGGTGATGCACAAATTGCCGACCTACCCCGGTTAATCACTCGTCCAACAAAAGCACAGGAAATTTAAAATAGACATGAGTGACAAGATCAAAGAAGAGGTTGCTAAACAACTAAAGGCTGGAGTGATCCGAGTGGTCCGATATACCACCTGGCTGTCCAATGTGGTCCCAGTACCTAAGAAAGACGGGAAAGTTAGAGTGTGTGTCGACTACCGAGATTTGAATAAAGCAAGTCCCAAAGACAACTTTCCACTGCCAAACATACATATCTTGGTTGACAATTGCGCTAAACATGAGGTACAGTCTTTCGTGGATTGTTACGCTGGGTATAACCAGATTTTGATGGATGAAAAAGATGCAGAAAAGACGGCTTTCACCACACCCTGGGGAACCTACTATTACCGGGCCATGCCATTCGGTCTAAAGAACGTCGGGGCGACCTATATGAGGGCCATGACCGCCATTTTCCACGACATGATGCATCAGGAAATTGAGGTGTACGTGGATGATGTGATTATTAAATCTAGGACGCAAGACGACCATGTGCAGCATTTGAGAAAATTCTTTGAACGTCTGCGCAAGTATGATTTGAAATTGAATCCAGCCAAGTGTTCCTTCGGAGTTCCATATGAGAAGTTGCTAGGATTTATAGTTAGCCGACGGGGCATCGAGCTGGACCGGACGAAGATAAAATCTATTCAGGATCTTCCACCTCCGAGAACCAAGAAAGAGGTCATGAGTTTGCTGGGTAGGTTGAATTACATCAGCAGGTTCATCACTCAGTTGAAATCCACATGTGAGCCTATATTCAAGTTGTTGAAGATAGACGCAGAAATCAAATGGACAGACGAGTGCCAAGACGCTTTCAACAAGATCAAAGAATATATGTCGAATCCTCTAGTGCTAGTCCCACCGGAACCAGGAAGGCCTTTGTTCTTATACTTGACTGTGTTGTAAAATTCCTTCGGGTGTGTTCTCGGGCAGCATGATGCAACCGGGAAGAAAGAACAGGACATATACTACTTGAGAAAGAAAATCACAAGCTATGAAGCAAAGTATATGTTGCTGGAAAGAACTTGTTGCGCTCTAACTTGGGTTGCTCAGAAGCTCCGGCATTACTTGTTGGCTTATACCACCTACCTCATCACTAGGCTGGATCTTTTGAAGTATATATTCCAAAAGCCAATGCCCACAGGGAGATTAGCAAAGTGGCAAATCCTGCTCACCGAGTTCGACATAGTCTATGTCACCCGCACGGATGAAAGCTCAAGCCTTGGCGGATCACCTAGCTGAAAATCCTGTTGATGATGAATATCAACCTCTAAGTACTTACTTCCCGGACGAGGAAATAAACTCAGTCGAGGTAATTCCCCGAAACACCAACACTTGGAAAATGTTCTTTGATGGAGCTGTAAATGCAAAGGGTGTTGGGATTGGGGCAATCTTGATTTCGCCCACATGACAACACTATCCAGCCACCGCCCGTCTTCGGTTCTTCTGTACAAACAACACTGGCGAATATGAAGCCTGCATAATGGGCATGAATATGGAAATTGACATAGATGTAGAGGACTTGTTGATCATGGGAGATTCTGACTTGATCATCAAGCAATCTCAGAGAGAATGGGAAACTCGGGATGTTAAAATCCTTCCATATAGACAACATGTGGAGGATCTTAGCAAGCGGTTCAAAGCTGTCGAGTTCATGTATATTCCTCTATGCCACAACGAGCTAGCTGATGCACTAGCCACCTTGGATGCAATGCTGCCATACCCGGGTAATGCCCACTTGACCCCTTGGAGATTCAAATACGGGAAAGACATGGTTATTGAAACACGGTCGAAGTAGAGCCCGACGTTCAGCCATGGTATCATGATATCAAAAGGTTCTTGAAAACAAAATAATATCAAGAGCAGGCCAACGGAGACCAAAAGAGAACCATCTGAAGGCTCGCCAGCAGTTTCTTCCTAAGTGGGGAAGTACTGTATAAAAGGACTCCCGATCTAAATCTATTGAGGTGTGTAGACGCTAAAGAAGCTGAAAAGATTATGAACGAGGTGCATTCAGGAGTATGCGGCCCCCACATGAACGGGTACGTCCTCGCAAAGAAACTCCTGTGGGCAGGATATTATTGGATGACTATGGAGAAAGATTGCTTCAGCTTCGCCTGAAAATGCCATAAGTGTCAAATACATGGTGATTTGATCCATGCACCACCTTCAGAATTGCATCCCATGTCAACACCCTGGCCGTTTGTTGCCTGGGGAATGGATGTCATTGGGCCGATCGAGCCGAGAGCCTCAAACGGGCACAGAATTATCCTGGTTGCTATCGACTATTTCACAAAATGGGTCGAGGCAGTCACGTTCAAAGCTATCACTAAGAAAGTAGTGGTGGATTTTGTGCACTCCAATATCATCTATTGTTTTGGTATCCCAAAAACTATCATTACCAACAATGCCGCAAATTTGAAAAGTAACCTGATGAGGGAGGTATGTGAACAGTTTCAAATCACACACCGCAATTCCACCCCTTACCAGCCCAAAGCCAATGGCGCCGTTGAAGCAGCAAACAAAAACATCAAGAAAATCCTCTGGAAAATTATTCAGACTTCTAGGCAATGGCACGAGAAATTGCCTTTCGCATTATTGGGATATCGCACGACCGGTCGTTAGAGCTACACCCTATCTACTAGTTTATGGAACTGAAGCCGTAATACCCCGCAGAAGTTGAAATCCCCTCCCTTCGGATCATTGTTGAAGCAGAAATTGAGGATGACGAATGGGTCAAAACCCGGTTGGAACAGTTAACTCTAATTGATGAGAAAAGAATGGTCGCAGTTTGCCACGGGCAGTTGTACCAACAAAGAATGGCTCGCGCCTACAACAAGAAAGTGCGGCCTAGGAACTTTGAAGTGGGGCAACTTTTCCTAAGACTTATCCTCCCACACCATGAAGAGGCGAAAGGAAAATTCGCCCTGGATTGGAAAGGTCCATACATTATAAGGAAACTACTACCAAAAGGTGCATTGTACGTGGGGGACATCGAAGGAAATGATCCTGAAACGGCCGTCAATGCAGATGCAGTCAAAAGGTACTATGTTTAACCTTTTCATAATGTGGATGATCTCGATTGAAGTGATGAAGGCTTTAATTCACGCTACCTCAAACACTACCCAACTTTGTAAACCCTTTGAGCCGGTTACTTTTCTTTGATTACCCTTTTTGGAACCTGAAAGTGTTGTGAAAAAAAAAAGGAAAAAAAAAGAAAAAAAACAAACAAAAGAAAAATCAAAACAAAAACCAAAACAAAATATTTCCCTGAACTACGTTTGACTTGATTCCGAAAGGATACGCAGGCAGCCTCTCTCTGGGGTTCAGTCACACAAAAACAAAATCCTCCATTTCCCTAAGAGTTTAAGCTGGGGCAGATGTTATATGGGAGGTTCCAAAGTTGTAATTCAAATACAAATTCCCTCACCCAAAAACCTATTCAAGTCCTTCCGATCAATCGGCAATGATGTCCAAATTGGGGGATACAATCATTTGGATCTGATACAAGCAAATGAGAGAGTCTTATCGCTGAAAACCCACACAGGCACCTTAAGGCGACGGTAAGAAGAGAAATTAAAATGATAGAGTCTTGGTAGTGAAAACTCGCAAATAGCACTACAAGGCGATGGTGAGAAGAGAATGAGAGAGGTTAGTTGGCGAAAACCCGCAAAGGGCGCTACTAATCGAAAAGGATAATGGATCACTGACATGGACACAGTCCGGGGCAAGGTTTCTCGATCTCGGGGTAATAGTTGTGATGAATTTCTGAGAGTTGGACAGTTTACACAGATCAGGCATCCAGTCCAAAAGGCATGTCATGTTCATTAAAGTCCGCATTCACTTCAGATAAGTCCTTCTTTCCTTTCCCCCGAAAGGGATACCTTTTGTTTAAATTCATTGTCCATTCTATCATTTATTTCCTTTCAAATCCTTTTCGGTCCAACTCTTTTTCCGAAACTAAGGCAAAGAAAGGATGGAAAAACTGATTTACAAGATCTGATTTGACATGGGCTAATATGCAAAAGGCGCTCAGCCTCGTCAAGGGTATCAAGTCGATCCCGACTGGACTTAGCGGCCGATGCTTCAAACTCAAAATCTTTTAAAGGAGAAAATCAAATTGAAGCGCCTATAAAGGTAGGTGAAATTGAAAGGTTGAGTCCCACGTGGCTAACCACCTCGGCAAAAGTTTGAAAATCCGAAGTAGTCCAAATGCTTTGAAGTGGAAATGAAAGTTCAATAAAGGCGAAATAAAGTTGGAACAGTTAAGTCTCGCGTTACTAGCCGTTGTAGCAAATCTGAGGAGCCTGAAGTTTACTGTCGCTCCGGAAAGCCAAAAGAAAACAAGTGAAAGGCCTGCAAAGGCAAAATAAAGTTGAAATGTGGATCCCATGTGACCGATCACCATGATAAAATCTGGAAAAGCCAAGGTCCCCAAGTTTAGAAATGAAACCCAATCCCCAGCAAGCAAGCAAGCGGTTGAGATCTTCGTCAAAAGAGCCGAGATCAAGCAGTTGAAATAATCAAGGCCGCAAAACCAACCACCATTTCAAACTAACAAATTGTTCTTTGTTGAAATAGGAAACACGTGCAACTCAAAAGCAACCGTGCAAAAGCAGGTACAACTGAGGAAAATTTTGCGAGGGCTAGAAGGAGCTCTGCAGCATTGACTCCAAAAAAGGGAAGTTTCCTCCAAAAATCCTTTCCCGCATGCATGAGAATAAAAAATAAAAAAAATAAAAAGAAATAAAGTTGAAAATGATTCAAACCCAAAGTAGCATAGGGTCTCCAATCCCTAGCTAAACCTTTTCCAACCAATGATATTCCATTCCTTAGTTGATGCCAACATAAGGTCCCACTCCCTAGCAGACACCGGCATAACCCAGTGATCACTTTTCCCTAGGCAACAGCATAACCTGTTGACCTTTTCAGACACCAGCATAACCTGGTGATCTTTTTCCTGACAACAACATAACATGTTGATCATTTCCAGACTCTGGCATAACCCAGTGATCTCTTTTCCAGGCAACAGCATAACCTGTTGACCTTTCCAGACACCAGCATAACCTGGTGATCTTTTTTCCTGACAACAGCATAACCTGTTGATCATTTTCAGACACTAGCATAACCTAGTGATCTCTTTTTCAGGCAACAGCTTAACATGTTGACCTTTCCAGACACCAGCATAACCTGGTGATCTTTTTTCCTGACAACAGCATAACCTGTTGATCATTTCCAGACACTGGCATAACCCAGTGATCTCTTTTCCCCAGGCAACAGCATAACCTGTTGACCTTTCCAGACACCAGCATAACCTGGTGATCTTTTTTCTAACAACAGCATAACCTGTTGATCACTTCCAGACACTGGCATAACCTAGTGATCTCTTTTCCTGGCAACAGCATAACCTATTGACCTTTCCAGACACCAGCATAACTTGGTGATCTTTTCCTGACAACAGCATAACCTATTGATCTTCTCCAGATATCGGCATAACCCAGTAATCTCTCTCCTGGAAACAGAATAACATGTTGACCTTTTCCCAGACACCAGCATAACCTGGTGATCCCTTTCTTGACCAACAGCATAACATGTTGATCCTTCCTCAGACACCAGCATAACCTGGTGATCTTTTCCCGGCAACAGCATAACCTGTTGACCTTTTCCCAGACACCGGCATAACCTGGTGATCTTTTCTTGACGACAGCATAACCTGTCGATCTTTTCTAACATAGGGTCTCAATACCTAGTTGATTTTACTTTTGGGCATGAGGTATCAACCTCCTAGTCTACATTCACTTCGGGCACACCATTCCCGGATTTTCATTGCTTTCAATAATAAAGTAGCATAGATTTCATTACAATAACTCACGAAATTTTCCTAGTGAACACTGGGGCAGAAAATTTCGTTCGTTTGTTCTTGATTTTGCGCAGATTGCAATTTAGGACAATGGATTCGAGACAACCAAAAGAAGACGTCTCAATTTAGAATAAAAGAAAAGAAGAAAAAGAGAAAGACCAAACCCAAAGTACAGAAGAGGAAAATATGTGGACCGCTCAAGACAAGATTGGATTCACAAACGGTGCATGTCCCTTCTTTGACCTGAAAATGCTGAAAAAGATTGAACCGGCGTCTACAACTAACAAGCATTAAGGTCCAGATCAAGTCCATATAAAAGCAGCCGAGACTCAAGATTAGTCTTTAGAAGACTAATAGATAGGACTCTTGTAACTCATAGTTGATAGGTTTAGTTTAGTCTTTTTCAATTTTTGTTACTTTGGTGTAACAAGGAGCTCAACAGAAGTAACAGCAACAACCGCAGTGAAACCACAGTTACCCGGTAGTCCCAGCTACCAAACTCCCAGAACTACACTGACCTGATTCCATTATAGCCAAGGATATGTAGGCAACCTTTGAAGCAGGGTTCGGTCAAACAAAATTCAAAAAAATAAATTAATTTTACAAATTTGTTGAATTTTAGTGTTAATTGTGAATTGTGTTTTGCATATTCATGATTAGTCTTTTAAAATTGCATAATTAGGTGCATCACCATTATCACGGAATTATAAATTTATAAATTCATAATTGTATTAAATAACGAATGAATAATGATTATTTGATGTAATGTAGTTTTGATAACTAATTGCTAAAATTAATCATTTTTATGGATTTAATTAGGAGTATTAAATTGATTGTTTTACTCTTAATTAGTTAATTTATAAATAGACAAATTAAGTTAGAGTTAATTACTACACTTTTCTATTAAGTGTGTATTTAATTAGAGTTAATTAATTAGCTTAAACAGGCAAATTAAGCCTAAAATCGGACCTGGGACAAGAAGTACCCAGGCCCAATCCTATCTCTAAACACCCAAATAACCACGCCCGATTGAGCCCTTACCCAGCCGGCCCCCTGCACCCTTGAAACGACATGTTTAACCTAGAGATCATCCCAGCCGTTGATTAAATTTGATCAAATGGATGGGAACTCCCCAACACTAAAGTATAAAAATGTCCAAACACTCCCCCACACCCCCATTCACTTAGAAGTCTAACACCCCCTCCCAGACCCGTCTAGTATTAGTACTTTATTCCTAGACATTGTTTATGACATTAGCAGAGTTAGTTTTATTCTTAGATGCTCGTGATCCGTTGACTCCAGTCTTGGGGGATTTGTTTAGACTGTCTTATTATGCTTTGTTAAAGACTTAGAAAGTTTTTATACTTATTATGCTGGTATTTAATGATATTGAGTAAAATTATTAAAATAAATGTGTAGTTATGTGATGGTTGGCTAGCCTAGTTCCACGATAGGCGCCATTACTTTCTGTTAAGATTTGGGATCGTGGCATAGACGTTGCACAAATTTGTACAAGGCCAAAAATCAAGTAGAGAATCATCCTCTTTGCCTTTACTATCCGCGATTCTCGCCGGTTCTTTCCCGTTGCATCATTCGGAATTCAAACTCCCAAATACGAAGCCCTAGACCAAACAATGAAAGACCAAGTCTTCAAATTCTTCTTCTAAGAGTTTGAGTCTTGGATCCTCAACGTCTGGATAAAACTCCCTTTTGGTTTGTTGCCCAAAAGAGGTCAGTGAACCTCAACCTTCTTCCTCTTTTAATTGTTAATTGCAAGCATGTTTGCTCTATTATCTCATGGTTGAACAACTCTAATGTGTTATGTCTTTATTATTAATCCATGACTCACCACTGAACTCTAGAATCATAAGTTCTTTGAATGTTCTCAAATTAGAGCTATGTATTCATTAGTTATTCTGGTAATCCTGATGAACGTTTTTGATAACTTATATGCATTGTTAAACTCTTGAGAATAGTTGGCTTAATATTCTGATTATTCCTATTGTAGCTCTCATGTGTGTTATGTCTTGGTGTTATTGGTAAGATTCACTCAATATATGACCTAGTTGGGTATGAATATATGATGTTAAGTATAGGACTGTCACTTGATTTAAGCATGGTAGTTTACAATGCTTGAACCGTCTCTTTATTTAAATGTGTTCTTCTATGATTCTGTAACTCTAAAAAATCAGTGTAAAACCTCATGTCAGCTCCCATAACTGTTTTATCACATATATGAACTTCACTACATGAGATAATGCCTTAAAGTAATTAGATTAATCCCCTAGGAACCTATGCATTTCAATTCTGCCTTCTTCTATCTACTTAGTTTCATGTCCATAGACATAGTGGAAATTGCACCTGTTATAATTGAAGACCATCTGATAGAACCATGTGTTGCAGAACTTCATAAAAAAACTAATCTACTTAGCTCATAACTGAAATATGCTTGCCTAGTATAATTTTTCACTATTCAGGATCAACTATGGGTGTCATGTTAGCCTAATTCAATGTTTAATACTCAATTATGTTGAATATTGTAGTATAGGTTAAGATCAATTTTTTTTTTTGCAATTAACAAAGGTTAAGTTAAAATAATTTACTAAGTCTCACCCTTAAGTAATTTCCAACTTCTAAGCAACTAACTTAAACTAATTAGTATTATTAGTTAAAATCAGGCTAATCAACCTAATATAACTCTTGATTACTAAAAGAGTAATTCTAGTAGGTCCTAAGGGTAGTATAAGATTTCCAATTAAGGGAATCTTGGGTGTAACAACCCAATAACCTTCTAGACTAAAAGAAATATCAGAAATCAGACTTTTTAACGTTAAAAGGGTAACTTCAGGGGCTGGAATTTTCTATAATGGTGCAGCTGTCCCTAAAGGATAGGGTTGCCAGCTGCACCTGTACCTTTCTTCAGCCTATTAGATAAGGAATATGCCAAGCATATCCTATCCCAAATACCACTATAAATATCTGACCTTATTCTCTGATTTAGGGACAGATTTTTTAGAGAATTCTCTGCATTTTTACCAATGAAAAATAGACTTCATACACAGCTTTCATTTTCTATTCTGAAATCTCTCCTTAGAATTTGAGAAGAAATAGAAAAATCAAAAACAAAAAATACAAATGGGTATCAAATCTGATTATGCCTAGTTTTGGGTTTAAGAAGTAGTTTTTGGCTATTGATTTCTTCCAAAACTTTCGGTTTTTCTTGGGTTTAAACTGCTATTCCTGCTGGGTATTCTCTCCTTGGATTTCTGATTGTTTGATGCTGCTATTAAACTCACAAGAGCCTCCTTTTCTAACCTTTATTTGGTCTTTAACTTTGCTGTTATTTTCTTCTACTTCAAGGTATGTAAACTTCACCTTACATGAAGTAGAACTGCTGAATGTAAAAAATAATGTGAAATATCAAAGGTCTTCAATTTCTTTTTCACTGTAACTTCATTTTCATAGATAGACATGCCTATATCTGCTGAAAATTACTTGTTTAGTTCCTTTCTTGCTCAAATCTGAATGTTGAATTCAAACGTGCTAGCTAAATATGTGTTGGTTTATACAAGTTGTTTGGGTGTTCTTTTTTGTATTATGTGTAGTAGATCATCATTAGAGTTGAATATGACCCCTTTTATGGTCAGATTCATTCTATGGGATGCACAAAAGTCTGTTTATAATGTTGTTCATGCATTAAAATCTTAAGACTTATGATTTTAAAAATCGATGATGAAATACAGGCTTGAGTCCTTGAGATACTGCTGGCTTGCACAGGAGCAGCAGCTTCTCAGCTTTTCATTCTTATTTTATTTTTTAGAAATAGTATTTCATAGTAAAAGTTAGAAATGTAATAAATTTTATATGTGTTTCTCTCTCTCTTTTCAGTTGTAATAAGGACTGGACTTCATTAAATTAATATTCTGTTTTGTGTTGTTGTTTGTTACTGATATGGAATCTCCATGAAATTGGGGCAGTTTGATAAAATGGCCTATTAAGGCCTGAATCAGCTTGGACCCCCAGGCTATTGGGCCTAAGAGACGAAATCCCAGAAGCTCTAAGGCCATATAGGGATTAGCATACTTATTTTTAGAAAAATTGATATTCAAGCAAAGATGTAAGCCTTTAGACTGTCCTAAACTATTCTCTCAGAAAATTTCGAATTCTTTTTCAAAACTCTGAAACTATGCACATTTTATTCAAACACAAGATTGAAAACAGAATGGTGTATGAATTTGATAGACATACTCTTATAGGCAGCAATTTTGTTTCATTCGCATATATTCAAAATCCAATTCATCAAAGAATCAGATTTAGTTGAATATATATAGGTGTAATTCTGTGTTAGCTAAAAAGCAAGGCACTAGGCATATACCATTGTAGTGTTTTCAGCTCAAACAATTTGTTCTTTTTATATATAATGTGTTAGTCGAAAAACATTCAAATAAATCGATTGTGTGCCTTCAATTTTCTTATCTAGTATTTTATTGTACATCCTCACTTCTTTCATAACTAGCCAAACTATGATTGGCCAAAAGGGTTAAAATAATAAATTGGGCTAAAACATGGCCATAGCCCAAGCATTTTGTCCTTTAGATTAGTGAATTTAATCTTAGACAACCTTCTACATATTCTCTAGTTTGAGAAATACTTTTTTTAGTTCAAAATTATAGAACTTAGCAAATAATCAAATATTGCTTCAAATAAGCATCTTTCAAAACTGTCACAACCATAGTCATGACCATATATAACCTACACTTGGGTGTGGTAACTCGTGCCCCCAACTCTAAACTTCAAACAATGATAAAATCACATGTTGCAATCGCGGGTGCATTTCATGTGACACGATTACGATGTGTCTAAAAATAACAAGTGCACGCCATCGTATCTTGTTCCAAGATAAATCCATAAATATCAAAAGTGGTTTATATGCATATCCCATAAGTAAAATAAATACCTCTTTTACATAAAAATTCCAAAACTTAGAGAATAATTGAGTATCGCCTCAAATAGGCATTTTTAAACGTCGTGACCATATTCATGACTATATAATCTACAATCGGGTGTGGCAACTCATGTCCCCGACTCTAACTCGAAATAATAATAAGAATCACATGTTGTAATTTCAGGTGCATTTCATGTGGCACAGTTACAATGTGTCCAAAAACAAACAAGTGCACGCCATTGTGACTTGTTTCAAGATAAATCCATAAACACTAAAAACGGTTAAAATTTAAAAGGTTAAATGCACAATAGGCTAAAATACATAAATAATCAGATAATTTAGGCCAAAATATTAATAATTAAGCGACCGTGCTAGAACCACGGAACTCGGGAATGCCTAACACCTTCTCCCGGGTTAACAGAATTCCTTACTCGGATTTGTGGTTCGCAGACAACTTAAAACGGAGTCTAAAATTCCTCGGTTTGGGATTTCAATAAACGGTGTCCCGGAACATCGTCAAAAATCCGGGTGGCGACTCTGAAACTAAAATAAATCCCAAATCCGAATAATGTCACTTAAAGTGGAAAAACTTCCTTATTACCCGGGGGTGAAAAATGAGGTATGACATGATGATTTCGGACTTGGGCGTATGTTCGGATGGGGTTTTGGATGACCCGGGAGCATTTCGGCGCCTATTGTGGAAGTTAACATTCTTGGAAGAAATTCATAAATTTAGGTTGAAGTGTATTTCTGTGTTATCGATGTTCGTTTGGAATTTCAAGTCTGGGAATAGCTTCGTATGGTGATTCTGATGTTGGGAGCACGACCGGAAGTGGATTCGGATGTCCGTAGGTCATTTTGGGTTCATTTGGATAAAGTTAGAAATTTGAAGGTTTTTTAGGAGTTCGACCAAAAGTGCAAATTTTGATATCGGGGTCGGATTCCGATTCTGAAAGTTGGAGTAGGTCTGTAATGTCGAATATGATTTGTGCGCAAAATTTGAGGTCAATCGGACGTGATTTGATAGGTTTCGGCATCGAATATAGAAGTTTGAAGTTCTAAAGTTCATAAAGCTTGAATAGGAGTGTGATTCGTGTTTTAGCGCTGTTTGATGTGATTTGAGGCCTCGACTAAGTCCGTGATATGTTTCGAGACTTGTTGGCACGTTCGGACAGGGTCCCGAGGGGCTCGGGTGAGTTTCGGGGTGGTTTCAGACAATTTCTAGGCCATTTTTAGCTGTTGGTTTTTGTCTACATCAGTGTGCTATGCGATCTCGGGGAATTGGTCGCAATCGCGATGAGTAAAATGAGAGAAATTGGGCAATGAATTGCGATCGCTGAAGGCCTTTCGCGATCGTGTAGAGGAAATATTCTGCCGCACTGACTCGACTTTGGAAGCTTGTATCTTGCAATCTATAAAGAATTTGGAGATGATCCAAACATGAAAGTTGTAGACCTTTGGTTCTAGTTTTCAGAAAATCAAACCATTTGACATTTAGAGTTGTGTACAACGAGTTAAGGTTGATACACCACATCATGTCGGGGAATCATGTCCGGGAAGTGTTTGGAAATCGCATTGTGTTGCAGAGGACTGACTTTAGCAACTTATATCTCGTACTCTATAAGGAATTGGGAGATGATCAAATAATGAAATTTGTAGCCTTAGGTGTCTAGTTTTCAAAAAGTCAAACCATTTGCAGTTTGGAGTTTTGTAAAAAATGTTATGACCATTATACTAGAGGATATCAGGAAGAGCTGTGCATTTGTTCTTCGCGATCGCGGAGCTTTTTCCGCGATCGCGAAGAGAAAATTTTAGGCTGGGAATTGTTGTACTTGCGATCGTGAAGCATTTTCCGCGATCACGATGAGTAAATACCTGGGCAGAAGTTATATATCGAGGTTTCGGCCATTTTTAGCATATTTGGAGCTATGGAGCTCGGATTGAAGCGATTTTCACCATATGAAATGGGATAAGTGATTTCTTCACAATTTTGAGTTAAATACATGAGTATATATGTATTAGAACATGAAAATTAGTGGAAATTATGGGGTTTTGGTAGAAGACCTAGAAATTGGTATTTTTGGATTTTGACCACGAAATTGGACATGAAATTGGGAATAAAATATATATTTGAGTTCGTAATGCTATGGGTAATCTTTATCTTGAAACAATTTCGGAATCCGGGCACGTGGGGCCGAGGAAACTTTTCTCAACTTATCAAGCGGAGTTGGGAATTTATGTAAATTGAATTGTTATAAGTATTCGGGTATCTTTTCATTGATTTGCCCGTTATTTGGCTAGTTTTGGAGCGTTGTGCATCGATTTGAGTTGTCGGAAGGGCCTGTGAGCCAGTTACAGAACTTCAGAGTGAGGTAAGTCTCCTTTCTAACCTTGTAAGAGGGAATTATCCCCATAGGTGAAATAATTAATTACGTGATGTTCTTTGTGGGGGCTACGTACGCATGAGGTGACGAGAGCCCGTGCGTAGCTACTATTATGCTTATGTCCGGGTAGTCTAGGACTCAAAAACATGATTTACTTGTCGTACTTGTAATTTTACTGATAAATTTAAGATGCTTAAATCATATCGAACTTGGCAAATGAATTTCTAAAAAGATTAAACACCATCTTCTTGACCATTTAAAAGAGAAATTGTCATTTTTCTTGGGTAATTGTTTTCCCGATGTAGTCGGGGTGGAATGTTGAATGTGTATGTTTATGTGTAACCGCTTCACAATTTATATTCCGTGACCGGGGTGATTTCTTCCACTACTCTCAGGGGAGCGGGTCGTACGCTACGACAGGTTAATTGATGCATCTATGGTTCGAGTCGTTCGACCCTTCGGTAGTGCACATTTTATTATTGTTGGTTCGAGTCGTTTGACCCTCGGCATTTCCTGCATATGATATTTGTTGGATACCATCTGTGATTTGAACTGTTTAATTGCCTTAAGATATAAGTTGTTAACTAAGAAGACGGAAACTGGAATTTATAATTTATGGAAGAAGTTGTCCTTCCCTGTTGTTATATGTTATTTGATAATAACATCCATGTTTGACATCACCTTTGATTATATTAAATTGACCTTTAGCAAGAGTCAAAATTGACCTCTCGCCACTACCTCTTCGAGGTTAGGCGGGATACTTACTGAGTACATGTTTTTTCCGTACTCATATTACACTTTATGTGTATTTTTGTTGCACAGGTACATGTATATCTAGTGGCCCCACTTGACACAGTGGTGTGGCTGTTTTGGAGACTTAGGAGAGTTGTTTCTCTCGAGACGACCCGCAGCCAATAGAGTCTCCTTCAGAGTATTGAATTGTACCTTCTTTACTGTCTCATTTGTATTCCGGACGGTTATTGTATTTCATTTGGTTTTTTCTTAGAAATTGCTTATGCACTTGTGACACCGGGTTCTAGGATGACTTTGGGGTGTATTTGTTAATTGAATTGTCAAACATCGTTGATTACTCAGTAAATTTTATTGTTTATTATATAAGGAAATGAAAAGTAACGATTTCAAAATACTAAAATAGGAATTTAATTAACTATTGATTGTTGGCTTGCCTGACAATGGTGTCCGGCGCCATCACGACCTCAAGGGATTTTGGGTCGTGACAATGTGGTATCAGAGCACTAGGTTCCCTTAGGTCTCACGAGTCATGAGCAAGTCTAGTAGAGTCTTGCAAATCGGTACAGAGACGTATGTACTTATCTTCGAGAGGCTACAGGGTTGTTAGGAGCACTTCCTTTCTTGATTCCTTATCGTGCAGTTTGATTCCTTTGAGGCTTATGCATACGTTTCTTTCTACTCAATCTTATGCGTCGCAAAGCACTTGCTATGAATCGGGAGTTTGAAGAATCTTAATGGTACTACAGATATGGTGCAGGTGCTACTCTCTGCATAGTTGGTTGGGGTTGTTGTCGTCGCCTCGCGGAAGGATGTTCTATCATTTCAGCTCGGTAGGTGCACTTTTGAAAGCTTTGAGGCTATGTGCATATTGTTATGATGCTTATGATTGGTTATCACATGATATTGGTTTAATGGTGGTATGATTGTCTATGAATTGAAGCAGTGAATGACTTGGAAGGATGTTTACTCAGTGCAAGATTTAGAGATTCGGTATTTCATTTCCGGCGAAGGAAAGGCAGACAGACTATAAATGTTCAGGTTTGGGTTGATAGAGTAATGAGACTTGGTGTTTTCAAGTGAGGTGGAATCTTCATATGTGATGTGGTATTGTCGCCCTTGATCGAATAGAATGTGTTAAGTTCGCCGGAGCTATGGGTTCTTGAATTTGCATTTTGATCAGAGTATTGTGAAATGGTGTCGGGGAAGCGGTTGTCAGAGATCGCGGGGTGCGGTGGTTCAGGATTGAATGGGTATTTCTAATGCTGACGGCTTGAGAAGGAGGATCTCCGAAAAGGTTTAGAGTGGTAACGATCTGTCGGTCCAAGTGCCGCAGGGATAGATATTGATTAAAGGCAACAACTGGGCAGCAAATGACGAGGAAAGACATATGGGAAGTGTTAGGAAACGCTTAAATTTCTAGAAGGCCAGGTGTAAGAAGCGAAAGTCGAGTAGTTGCTTAAAGGAGTGAGACCAAAGTGGGAGAGTGGCAACGTAGCATATGAGTTCTGTGGTAGGATGGTCACACGTCTTGAGGAAAGGCTGGAGCCATTTGGGAAATTCATGGTGGACAGTGACTAGGTCCACGGATTTTATTTAGGTGCAACATGACTTCGAGTTTGGAATGCGTTTTTGGACTTTTAGTTGATGTCAATGGGGAAGAAGGAACCTCGGTGGGTCTCATGGTTATGTAATTGTAGCTTCAAGCTAAATGGGAGAGCCCCACCGTCTATGATTGGACTGTGTGGTTATCTACTTGTGAGGCTTCGGGTTATAGGCGTAATGGTGGGTTAATGTAGCCAAGGGAAGAGGGCATAAGTTGTAATTTAAGCAAAGGAATTGATAGGGGGTGCTATAATTGGCCTTATTGACTTGTGTTCAGGCTTTGGGAGGATTCAGGGCTTATGCTTCGTACAGAGATAATTTGCAAGGGAAGTTGGTCTATCGGGTGCTTTATTAAGATGGGTGTTCAGGTGCCAGCGAAGCCTTGGAGTTGATTATAGTCGAGACCAAGCCATAGTGGGTGACTCTCAACAATGTTCCTAATGAATCTGAAGGTTAAGAATGCGGTGTTTAAGGGTTTCAAGCCCACAATATGGCTAAGAATCGGGCTCTTGCAGCAGATTGTGATAGGAGGCCCGAAATGTTCCATGATGTTTTTAACTTGCAGTGTAGAATTGGAGGAATGAGAGAAATAAACTCTGAATTTGTAGAAGGATTATCAGGATGGGTATACCAGTCAAAGATGCGAATGTGCGTGCAAGGAGGGCATGAAATTCGTTCATGGGGTTGGAGACAAAGTAGTCTCGTGGAATGGGGGATTACTCAGGATGAGTGTGAGTTGAGTTGTTATGTGTTGAATGGAGTTGTCATTATTTCTAAGTCAAATTAGGGATAAGTAATTAGAAAAAGGTAGATGGTTAGCCATGGTGGAATTGGCATATTGGTGGCAGTGATCAGCTCCTTCAGCGTGATTAGTTATGCATGTGATTGGCGACAGTGCGTGCGAGTGCCCGATGGCCTCCATAATTAATTTTATTTGGAAGCATTCAAATATCCGCGACCCTTAGCCATTTTTCACCATTGTTGGGCGATTTTTGAAGCTTTTGAGAAGGATTAAAGAGGGAATCAAAGGAGAACACGTAGAGGTAAGATTCTTGACTTCATAACTCATTTCTATGTGATTTTTGGACTAAAATAGGCAGAAATTAGGGGGAACCCAGCGTTAAATTGGGGGTTAGGACTTGGAAAAATTAGAGACTTTAATTGAGTAATTGAAGGGAAAATTGTGGTCCGATTTTGTTGTTATTGGTATGTATAGACTCGTGAGAGGATGAGGATGAGGATTTTGTGATTTTTATTGTATTCCGAGACGTGGGCCCGAGGGTCGGGTTTGACCAATTTTGGGATTATTGGGTAATTTTGATAAATTTCGAATGGGCTTCGTTCCTTGGCATATAATAATGATGTAAATCTGATTTTTGGTAGATTTGGAGCACTTGAAGTCCGAGTCTAGACGCAAAGGCACTGTGGGCTAGGATTTTTGCTAGTTTTTAGGTAAGTAACGTTTCCAAACTTGGTTCTGAGGGTTCGAAACTCTGAACTATGTGATATACGACTATAATTGAGGTGACACGCATGCCAAGTGACGGACGTGCGAGGGTGCATCGAGTAATTTGTGTCCTGGCTCATCCCATGGCACCGTCTAGTAGCTATTACGAATTTCTATTCGCACTTCTATTATGTGGTAAATGCGAACATGTTAGAAAATCTTGTTAAGTATAAATGTTAAGGCTTCACGTCGAAAATGCTGAAACCCGAGTGGTCGTATATTACTGTCTCATTTTGTGATTATTTGATTTCATATACTCAATCCTGTTACAGCATATCATTTCATGCCTCATTCTTCGTAATTTTTAATTACATACATATTTATCATTGTTTCGGGCTGATTTATACATCTGTGAGCCATATGAGTGAGACTGGAGAGTAATGACTGAGTGAGGACAAGAGTCTGTTGTTGAGACAGTTATGATATCGGACTGCACACCGCAGTGATACTTTATCATGCCTTCGTTGGCTTGATATAGTGCTTGGGCCAATAGGGCCCCTCCGGAGTCTTTACACCCCCAGTGAGCGCATTGATATTGAGAGATGGATTTTCCCTGGACATAGATCTTGTCCGAAGTTGAGGATATGTGAGGGATAGACCTTCTCTGGACATGGATCGTTCAGAGTGTTGTATTCCCGGGGAGGGATTTTCTCCGTGGGGATGGATTGGCCTTTTCCTCAGTACCAAGTGACTAAGGTCACCGATGCTTATGTACATTCTGGGATGGACCTTCTCTGGGCCTGAGAGCTATATACGGTACTGAGTGGACTGTTGCGTGAGAGTTGTGAGCGCTATGTGCATATTCCACACTGGTTGCATACATTGTTATGATGGAATGTAGAGTATATTGGCACACTTGGCGTTTTTGCTCATTTCTGATAAACTATTAGCATGTCTAATTTTTGTAAGTTGTCTGCTGTAAATTCTGAGGTTTAGTCTGTCACTACCTCTCAGCCCATAGTTTGGGTTCGATATTTCTGAGTTGGTGTACTCACGTTACCTCCTGCACCTTGTGTGCAGATCCAAGTTCATCGAGGCCCGGTAGTTGCGGTTGATTGATTGATAGTGTTCCGGGGAGTCTTCGAGGTAGAAGTTGGCGATCGCAACCTCGATTGCTCCTTCTTTATCCATTTGTTGCACTTTCATTTTGATAGACTATGCCGTCTATTTTCTCTATTATAGCACTTTTATGTATTAGCAGCTCGTGACTTAGAGACACTAGATCCAGGGTTGGTTTTGAAATTGTGCTTTAAATGTTGTCTTAAACTTTCAAATGAATTATTATCAGTATTTTGCTTTTAAATATTTTCATTTTCTGAATAGTAAACTTAGATTCAATGAAATGTGTGGCTTGTCTGGTTCCATGACATGCGCCATCACGACTAAGTATTTGGGGTCGTGACAAATATAAAGGGGGAAAAAGTTAAGAGGGGGGGACGCGTGTGTGGATGCGGAGCGGGTGAACGCGGATGCATTTTCTATGCGGGGCGGGTTGAAATTTTGCAGGCTAAGAGAAAACCCGCCCTTCACCCGCCCCGCTTTCCATCCCTAATAGAAAATATTCTTTTGGCCCAGGATATTATCAATGATATTAAGAAGCCCTCTATAGGTGGAAATGTTGTAATTAAGCTAGATATGGCTAAAGCTTATAATTGAGTCTCTTTGGACTTCTTATGCATTGCTCTTAAGAATTTTGGCTTCTCTGAGTGGTGGATACATCTTATTCACAACTACATATCCAACAATTGGTACTTTGTTATTGTAAATGAAGTAAGGCATGGTTCCTTTAAATCTAGTAGGGGTCTAAAACAAGGAAACCTTATCTCACCATCTCTTTTTATCATCAGTGTTGTACTCCTATCCAAGATGCTGAATAATCTTCATGACAAACAAGGGTACAAAGGTTTCAACATGAGTCTCAATGGTCCCAAAATAAATCACCTTTACTTTGTTGATGACCCCATCCTCTTTTTTAATGGTAGTATAAAGCCTCTTGAAATGATCTTAAAAACTTTTGAAATCGGTGAGGAAGTCTCTGGCCAACTCATCAATAAGGAAAAACGTCGCTTTGTTGGAGCTGACAATACTAATATTGCTATTATTAATAGACTAAATACCATCATAGGTATGAATCATCAGCACTTTCCTATCAAATATCTTGGGTGACCTCTTATTACTGGAAGGAAGAAAATATGCTACTACTCTGATATTATCAACAAGACTATCAATAAGATAAGAGGTTGGCACAAATGTCATATCTACAAGAGGAAGAGTCATGTTGATTAGATATGTGTTACTTTCCTTACTTGTACATCTTCTTGCTGCCACAAACCCTCCCAAAGGTATCGTTGATATCATAGAAAAATATATTGCAAGGTTTTTTTGGTTAGGGAATGATACAGGTGGTAAACATCAGTGGACCTCTTGGGACAAATTGTTCTATCCTTAAGGAGGTGCCAATTTCAGGTGTCTATCTGGCATTTGCCATGCTTTTCAAAGCAAGTATTGGTGCACACTGAGAACTACAAACTCACTATGGAAAGAATTAATGCAAGGATTATTTTTTTTACAATACTCATCCATTTAATGCTCAATGGACTTCTGGCCAATCTCAGAGCTAGAAAACTTTGTGCAATATTAAAGAGGGAGTGGATAACAACATCTTATGGAGCATTGGTGCAGGAGAGGTGTCCTTTTGGTACGACAAATGGTCATACATGGGTCCTCTCTATCTACTCCTTTAAGACAGGAATACACAGAACCAGATCAGAGTAAATGAAGTCCTCATTAATGGGACTTGGGAATGGAGCAGACTTCAAGAGCAGCCAGATGCAGAAACTAAAAGAAGGATCAAGGATCTGAACATCAAGCTAGGCAGGAATGGGATGGACAAAGCCATACGGATGCCAAGCAATATAGAACAGTTTACAATTAGCTCTGCTTGGGAGACCTTTAGACAGAGAAAGAAATTGAACAGATATATCAGTAGGGTATGGTACAAGGAAGTTCCTTTCAAGATCTCTTTCCTCACATGGAGAGGTATCCAAGATAAACTGTCTACAGAGGATAGAGTTGCAAGATTTGGGATTGATTGATATCCTCTGATCTATCACTGCTTCACACGCCACACATATTGTTTGCCAATATTCTTCTAGTCTTGCTTTACCAAAACTGTTGTTTAGTATCTGCACAAGAGTAAACAAAATATTGGTTTTGGTTCTGTAAAAGGAGGGACTAATGTTCTCAAATTTCTTGCTACATCTTGACTTCCATAACTCCCAATGAATAATAAGAGGAAGAATTTTGGCAATGAGTTTCGCACTGCAATTGCTAGCCTTGAAGTTCCACCATTTGAGAAGGAGCATTTTAAGGTTCATGTTGTTATAGTCAATTCCCAGAGGACCAGCAAAAAATCTCCATATCTTCTTAGCATGTTCTCCCAATCAAAAGAGATGATCAATATTCTCAGTAATAGGATTTTGATTGTTATTGTTGCAACAATGGCATAAAGGATAAATATAAAATTGTCAAGTGGAAAAAACCCCACTCCAAGTTGTTAAACTTACTAGTGATGGGAGTTGTATTCAACAAAAATGTGGCGGAGGAGTCCTGGACAAGAATAATCAGGAAATAGTTATTTCTGCCTACTCTATTCCTCTAGGACCAGGGACTAGCAACTTAGCAGAAGCAACGTCAATGCTCTTTGGAATCAAATGGTGTGCTGTAAATGGTTATAGGCTAGGCTTGGGAGAAACTGACTCAATGCTCATCACTAGATGCATTTGAAGAGAATGGAAAATCCCCTGAAAGATTGAAAGCATCATCACTAAGATCCAGGATATAGTTAAAGAGCATGGATTTGTTATCATCCATTTTTTCAAAGAAGCGAACAGACCTGCTAATAAACTAGCAAGTCTCGACCATCGTTGTGATATGATCCATGCCTTCAAATTTTTTGCTAATCTCCCTAATCAAGTTAAAAGACTCATCAACGGATTGATGGGATGTACCATCATTTAGGATCAAAATAGCCAAATCAGGGAATGTCATATATGACCCATCATAGATTTTGTAAAATCGTGTACAATTTTTGTTAGGGCTAACAACAGTAATCTCATCTCAATGATCATGTACAAAATTTGGGATGTCAAACTCAATATGTAACTTTTTGCACATAAATGATTAATGGAGACAATGTTTTAACAAAAAATAAGTAAGTTTATTGACATCTAGACCGTAGCATGGTGCTTGGTGAATTACTCGGATATACTCCATAATTAACATTATTCTTTCTCTAGAGCTTGTCTGGAAAGCCATCTTTGGGAATAGATTTGGGTGTAATTACACAGTTTGACATGTTTGTTTGGCCAAGTAATTACTTGGTCATCATGAAATTGAGTGTAATTGAAGGGGTGTAATTACACTCTCCAATTCTCAAGAGGGAAGGGGGGGATGATAATTGGTGGTAATTATATTGTGTAATTACAAGGTTGCTTTTTAGATTCTTCCCCTTTTGTTTTTATTTTAATTTATATTTCTTTATAACTTTTTATTTCTATTATTTTAATTTTTTAAATTTATTTATACCTTTTGATTTCTTTTGAAATTTTAAAATATATTTTTTTGTACATTATCTTTCTTTTATTTCTCTACCTTTATTTTTTGTGATTCCATGTAATCGATTATATTTTATTTTTTATTTACTTTACTATTTTATTTTTTGAAACTACGCCTCCAAATATAAGAAATAATGAGTCATGCAAATAAAGCGTAATTTCGTTGTCGAATGTAGTTATAAACTTATTATGTTTCTTAATGTTTCGTTGTAGTGAAACTTATTATTATTATGTTGAAATTTGACATATGTTAGACTATTTTTATTTTTATTTTTATTTTGAAATTGTGTTATATTTATGGCTCCAATTTACTTGTTTTAGTAGTATTGGCTCACATTGCATGTTGTTCACATTGCATAAATTTACTTGTCAAATATTTGAATAATGTTATGACATTATATTTATAATTTTTTTTTTATCAAACATGAGTTCCATGATGTTCTTACAAAACGTATATTTTAATTTTTGTACATATATAAATTCAATATTGTTAATTTGAAAAATAAATATAAATTATTTTTACAATATTAGTTAAAAATATATGATTACTAATTAATGTATATTCACGAAAAAATATACATCTTAAACACCAAATATAATATCATTTATAAAAATTTATATGCATATATTTAACATATTAACTTTTAAGTTTTGATAATTACTTCATTAAAATTTAATTTAACTGTGTAACTACACTTGTGCAACCAACCAGTAAACTTGTAATTACACTTTAACCACACTATGACAAACAAATAGGTCATCGTAATTACATAAATGTGTAATTATAAGGTTGTGTAGTAATTACACCAATTCCAAGATTGTGATTAAAGTTGTATTGTGGTCCGGGCCCAGCCCGGGACCGGCATAGGACCGCGAGCCCATGTGGGCTTTGGGCTAAACGGGTTGGCCCGTATGGTCCGGGTCCAAGCGGTCCTAACTGTGGGCCAATCCAGCATGGGAAGACCGCGATCCTGGGACCGGTTGACGGGCCTGGACTGGTTCAATCGGGCCTAACGGGTATTTTTTTTTAAATAGGCCAACGGTTGAAAGTTTAAAAAATAGTCGTTGGCCTGCCAATTTAGCTGTTTGGCACTTTCAAAAATAGTCATTTGCCCCCCAAACTTTGTTTTAACTCCAAACTTTTTATAATTACACTTTTTCCCTATTTTCAACTATAAATACCCCCTCATTCTTTTATTTTTACTCACAAAATCATCAATCTCTCTCTAATTTTCTTCTATAATTGCTTACTTTGTTATTGAAATTTTGTGAAAAATTGTCAAGTTGGTGAATTGAAGTATTCAAGTCTTCAACGATATACAATTCTCAAGAAGTTGTTCGTCAATTCGGTAAACTCGTTCCAACTCTTAAGTTTTAATATTATAGTTTTGTTTGTTTTATTTTGTATAATTATAATTAATATGGCCTTTTCTTTGAAAAAAATATTTGGTGGTAAGGAAAAATCTAAAATTGGTGAATCTAGTGGCCAAGCTACTACTCCTCCCCCGGCTCCCCGACCCAAACCTGTTACCCGTCCTCCTCCACCCGTTATTCTTGATAGTGATAACCCTTGTTTTCAATTTACTGATAGTCAATTTTACCATGATATTGCACCAGGTCAACAATTAAATGATGATGCTCTTTATGGTAATCCAACTATTGATGAAATTGATGAGGAAAATGATGATTTAGATGAAACGCAACCGGATTTAGATGATACACCTACTGGTCTTGTTGTTGAAGTTAACCCAACTGATAATAATCCAAATGATGCCCCGCCTGACCCTCTTGTAGTAACCCCTACTTTTAATAGATAACCTTCTAGACGGTGCGAAACATCTCTTGTTTGGCA
>ML271103.1:563-19617 GCA_005239495.1 Nicotiana undulata
ATCACCCGGCAAGGGGAAAACATCAATCAATATCACAACAAGTGCCCGACAAGGGTCTCAGCTATAACCAATCATTTCAAATATATCCTTAACAGTTGGGTTTTCAATCAAACCAACACATCATAGGTTCATCAACCAAGATTTCCAACAATAACGGCTTCCAAGTAGAGGCAGGTTCATAATATAACGAACATGCAAGTAATAACAAGATTTTTATCAAAAATAGACTCACGAGCATGCTTGACAAACAATGCATAGGTACTCGTCACCTTACCTATGCATTGAACATGATAAACACTTAGCACATAGCATACAATACCTATTCCCTCACCAAAGTTAGGCAAGACACTTACCTCGGGTCCAAAATATAGCAATCAACCCTCTAACACCACCTTTCCTTTTGAATTCAACTCCGGAACAACAATATCTAGGCATAATTAACTTAAGTATATCAATAATAACTCAATAACACGATCCCATATCCTAAATACACAATTTCTATCATTCTTCCAAAAATTTTAAAATTCGACCCCGGGCCCACTTGGTCCAAACACGAGGCTCGGACCAAAACTCGATCACCCATACCCCCACGAGTTAGAATATATAATTTATTTTGAAATTCGACCCCAAATTGGGGTTGAATTACCCAAAATTCCTAAAAACCTAACTCTGCCCAAAACCCCTAATTTCTACTTTGATTTTAGGATTATAGGCCTAGATTCTAGTGTTTGATGAAGGAAAATGGAAGAATTAGGAGTTAAGATCACTTACCCAAGAGGTTATGGAGGAAATCTAGCTTGGGGATCGTCAATGGGGTCTTGGAGAAGAAGGAATTGATGAAGAAGTATAAATCCCGTAATAACATTCTGTTTTTGACTTAAAGAATCATCTGGGCGATTTTGTTCATCGCGATCGCAAGAAAGAGGCTGCGATCGCGGAGAGTCTGGTCCTAACGCACTGCGATCGCAGAAGAGGAGTTGGGATCGCGGAATAGAGCTTAGCTGACCCTATGTGATCGCAAGAAGAGGTATGCGATCGCGGAACACTGGGACATCACACTATGCGATCGCGGAAGGGACCTGGACAGACATCTGCGATCGCGGATCAAAGGATGCGATCGCAGAGAAGAAAACACTAGACACCAGAAAATGAGCCAAAACACCAGATTTTTGGCTCATTTACACCCCGTTAGCTACTCGAAACTCACCCGAGCCCTCGGGGCTCAAAATCAAAAACACACACGACTCCCAAATCATCCTACGGACTTATTCAAGCATTTAAATCACCAAAATATCATCAAAACCATTGAATCAAACCCCAAAACTCTTAGAATTTTCTTAAAACTTCATAAAGCTTAACTTTTCCAATTTTAATCTGAATCACGTCATTTCAAGTCCCTTTTACACCAAATTTCACAGATAACTCACATAACATAAATAAATCTATTCCGGGCTCCGCAACCATAATACGGGCCCGGTAACACGATTTTCACATCAAACTTCATTTTCAAAAACCTTTATTATTTTCAGAAAATAATTTTCTTTAAAAATTTATTTCTCGGGCTTGGGACCCCGGAATTCGATTCCGGGCATACGCCCAAGTCCTATATTTTTCTACAGACCCTCAGGGACCGTCAAATCACGGGTCTGGGTCCGTTTACCAAAAATATTGACCAAAGTCAACTTTATTCATTTAATTGTTACAAAAATTTTATTTTCATCAAATTTTTGCATAGAAGCTTTCCGGCTACATGCCCGGGCTGCGCACGCATATCGAGATGTGATTAACTGAGGCTTTCGGGGCCTCGAGACACAGATTTAACTGAATTTACTTAGGATGACCTTTTGGGTCATCACAATTACATTGAATCACTCATTAGTGAGATTTGATCAGCAATATAAATTACATCGAACAACAATTTTACAATAAATTATTATAATCAGGTTCAATTATATTTTTATTTTTCTCGTATTTGGACAATCAACTTTTCAAGGAGAAGATTTGTAATATATAAAATCTTGGTTGACTTAAAATTCTAAACATTAGGACTTCCTATCTTGTTGAATAAGGAGATATTTAATAACTGAAATCATAATTTATTTCAAGATCCTAAATATTAGGAAAGTATATTTTTATAATTTTGTCCAATGTAATATTTATTTTTAAAGCGTAAAAAGGCAAAAAATATTTCACTAAGAGCCTTCGTGTTTTTTCAGCTCTATTTTTGTTGTAAATAATTTTTCCACATCACAATATAATCATTAAAAAGTGTAGCGTGAATTTTTGTTCTGTGTAAAAAGTTTCACTTTAAGTTAATCTGATGGTTAAAACTATAATATGAAAATACATGAAATAATCTGTATTATTATTGATATAAAATAATAATTACCTCTTCGTCAATTAATGTCACAATTTTTCGGGTGCCTTGATTTATTTTATTGTTGAACTCTTTTACTATTTCACTCCCAAACACTAACATTCGTATTACCTAACATTAATCAGATACTCTTAGACTATTTATTGGGACACATTTATCTGACAATTTCTTTTCATTGGCTATTGCAGGTGTACCTAAAATAAAGCATAAGAGTTTTTTAAGTTATCAAAGTGACTAACTTAATAATTGGTTATTTTTATGATATAAGGAAATTGTTTACCTGAACGGATGTAATTGTTGAAATCTGAGTGATTCAAGCATGGCAATTGCAAATAACGCAAATCATGTAGTATTAATATTACACAGAATTAAAGCATAGTCTAATTTTTAATTCCTTTTTAAAACAAGCAACTTGATCTGGCATAGCAATAAGTATTTTTAATCATACAACAAAGTAAAAAACAATACTAATTTAAGTAATAAGACTTAGATGGAATGTCTAACATATTTTTCGTGATGAATAAATTGCAATTGTTTAATAACCTGTATTAAATTTGTAAATTACGCGACATATGAAATTAGCCACGTCCAACACATGAAACAAAACTTATATAATAAATAGTTGTTAATGAAACAATAAAGATAAATTGTTGATGCAACAATAAAAGCGGGTGCATGCAAACGTGCATACAAAATACGAAGTAGCAAAAAATATTTATATTAGTAAAACAAACAAAACCTGGAATTACGGTGTAGGAATAGGGCGAAGTTTGACGATTAATTTGTGACACTGTAATTTTTTTATAGAAGTATTTTCGTAACAATTTGACACATAAAACAAATTATTTATTTCCTAGTGTACGTGCGTATTTATTTTCCATGTATGACAAATAAAGTCATTATTGAGATTTGAACAAAGTAATAAAAGTTTAGGATTAACTATGCTAGTGTACAAAAAGATTACCAAATATTTACTACTCCAAAGAGTGGGGAATTTAACCAAAGTCAAATACACATACGGTCAGTTAATGAGATTGAACCAAGTAGATAAAGTGTAGGAAATTGTTTTTATTTACTTTCCTTGTGTAAGAAACGTGAAGAAATTTTTTTACCAAATAATTGATGCAAACAAAAGAAGTCATTTACAGTGGAGTAAAGGGCAGCGAAAATGTGGGGAAATATTTTTATTAACTTTCCTTGTGTAATAAATATGAAGAAAAATTATAACAAATAAGTAAAGCAAAATTTAATAACAAATAATTCTGGCAAAAATTTACCAAATAATATCGCGAACATTCCAAAATTGTTCAATTTTTATTAAATATTGATGAAATACTTAAATTACTATATTGTCCAATGTGAACTCTATGTTTTAAAGAGTAAAAAAGGCGAACGACATTTCGCTAAAGGCCTTCGTGCTTTTAATTTAATATAAATATAGTCACGATCCAAACTCACTATAGGCCACGATGACGCGCAACGTCGTCGTTAGGCAAGCAAACAGTGAACTATCATGTTAATTTTTCATTTTATTACTTTCGAAATCGTAAATTTCATTAAGTAAGGAAATTTACACCCTTAAAATCACGGGTACATACGTAATTAGTATTGCATAAAAATAAAATAGTGATAACGAATCTGTAAGCATCAACTAGAATATCCCCAAAATCCGGTGTTACAAGTTCATGAACATTTACGAAAGAATACAATAATAATATAACATCTGTCTGGAATGTAAATAAGGCAGGACGAAGTAAATAGTACGACGGAGACTCTGTGGGTTGCGATACGTAGCTTGGAATGCAACTCATCATAAAGTCTCCTCAGCAGCAGCGCCTACACACCCAGATGACCACCAAATGAATATGTCAAATCCTGCACATTTAGTGCAGAAGTGCATCATGAGTACGTAAATCAAACCGTACCCAGTAAGTATTTAGCCTAACCCCGGAGAAGTACTAACGAGGGGTCGACATCGACACTTACTAGAGGTCCAACAAAGCAAAGTAATAAATCATAAGAAGATATGAAGCACGCAACAATAATGGGGAAACTTTGTAAGTTACATAATCTTCCAAATGTTTCTTTTAACGTATGAATTTCAGTCTTGTATTCTACCTCAACAACTCAGATGCATCAAGTGCCAGTATGAAACGGATAAGGAATACCATATAAAATGCCAGGCATCAATGGAAGGATAACCTCATAAATATTTGGACTGCCGAGGATATAACGCACGATTATGTTGAGGTCGTTCGAATCGATCCAGAATAATGTGTATATTGCCGATGGTCGAGCGACACAAACCATAGATGCATCTATTTTACTGCCGAGACGTTCGACCCGCTCCGCAAGAATGGAAGGAAGTCATCGACTTAGGAGACACGTGGCTTACAATACAATGCATGAGGACAAAGTGAATATAACCTTTACCGTTTCTCAAATAACTTGCCAACAACTCAAGGTGATAAGGCTCGGCGTAATATGTGTGTGTGTGTATATATATATATATATATATATATATATATATATATATATATATATATATATATATATATATATGTTTCAAAATCAATTTCAATTATAAATTCAATTAATTAAGCCAGCAGAATGAGTTCAAATAATTCAAACATTACATGATAAAGTCCTAAGTCTACCCGGACATAAATATGATTTAGATACGTACGGACTCTTGTCACCTCGTGCGTACGTAGCATTTATAGCTAGTAGCACATAACAATTACATCGCCTAGGGGGTAGTTTCCCCCTAAAAATGTTAGACATGAGACTTACCCCGCTTCCAAGTTCCATAACCGGCTCCAACGCCACTCTAACTCTTCAATTCAAAGCCAAACAATCCGAAACTACTCAAACAATGTACGACCCCATCAAAATATACTCCAATGCGTGTAATTTAACAATTTAAAATGATTCTCAACTCCGCTCGAAAAGTCAACATGGTCAACCCTCGGGCCCACGTGCCCAGATTCAAAAACAATTCGAAGATAAACTTTGCTTATAACACCACAAACTCAAATATAAAATTTATTCCTAATTTCATGGTAACAATAAAAAAATATCAATTTTTAGGTTTCTTTCAAAATCTTACAATTTTTATTAATTTCCATAAATTTTCATGTTAAAATATGTATATAATCCAAACATATAACTTGTAATATGTGGAAATCCCTTACCTCGTGTTGCTCGATGAAATCCCCCTTAAAATAGCTCCCCAAATTCCTACGTGAAAAATGAAAGAAGAAGAGCCACATCTCTTTCTTAAAACAATTTTACCCAGCGATATTTTCACACACACACAATAGCTGCACCTGCAGCGTCGTTTGTGTGACAAAAACTCCACCTCTGCACAGAAGCACTAGAGACCGCCCCTTCGCACTTGCGGAAACTGCCCGGATCCCGTGACATCACGGGTGCGTCAAGCTCCCTCGCTTATGTGCTCCTCTCCGCTTTTGCGCTCCAAGAAGCCGCATCTGTGCCATCGCAGGTGCGATCCAAACATCATTTCTGCAAACCTTCCCTACGTACCCCTCTCCCTATTCTATGTTGAGCCGTCCACTTCAGCGTCTCCGCACTTGCGCCCAACTTTTTGCAGGTGCGGCCGCACCGTCAATTGGCCAAAACCAGCAATTCCTCAATTTCTAATTTCGATTTGTTTTCAATCTGTTTCAAACCCGAGCCCCCCAGACCCCATCCAAACATACCAACGTATCCCAAAACATGATGTGAACTTAGTTGAAGCCTCAAATCACGTCAAACGACATCAAAACTACGAATTGACGTTCAAAATCTTTCTTTAAACTTTCAGATCTTTATACTTCGCCGAACGCGTCCGAATTATATTTAAACTTCTCGGAATGACACCAAACTTTACATGCAAGTCTTTAACCGTGATGAGAACTTATTCCAAGGATCGGAACCCCAAACAGGCATCGATAATACTAAAGTCCACTTCAAACCAAACTTAGGGAATTCTAAAACCTTCAAAATGCCAACTTTCCATAATAAACGCTGAAATGCTCCCGGACAGCCCGATACTAAACTCGAACATACGCCCAAGTCGGAAACCATCATACGAACCTATTGGAACCTTCAAATCTTGATTCCGAGGTTGTTTACTCAAAATTCAAACCTTAGTCAATTCTTCCAACTTAAAGCTTCTGAATTGAGAACTTTCCTTCCGAAACAATTCCGAACTTCTCGAAATTCAATTCCGACTACATGTACAAGTCATAATGCATGAAGCAAAGCTACCCACGACCTCAAACCGCCGAATGATGCACTAGAGCTCAAAACGACCGGTTGGGTCGTTACATTCTCCCTACTTAAACATACGTTCGTCCTCGAACGTGCCAAGAAATGTTTCCTAGTTGTCCAAAATCATTCTTTGACACCTCGTGCACCTACTCGTGCTAGTACAACCCATGTGAGAACATTAGTTAGATCCAGACTGAAGATCCTTCCTGCTACCTAAGCCCACAAACCTTACAACCAAATTCCAACATCCGAAATTCTCTACCTGGTTCTAGCGTACGGACACCATATCAATCACTACACACTGTACCAAAACATGATCATGCACCTATGCTGAAATTACACCATGTACCACATAAGTCGTTTGCCCATAATAACATCCTCCAATCACAATAGCTGCAATCTCACAAATCTGATGCTCGCAATGCACCTCATAACACGTATAAGCCCTGTTCAAACTCTCGCAATACTGCCACGATGAAAGAGATGCGAGAGTTATCTTCTCTTTAATAAAACCTTGTATGAATCTGATCACACTGATCTCAGATCCAATAAACTCGTCTTACCCAGTACAAACTGCTCGAGCAATAAGACACCTCAAATACCGTCTAAAATCCCATACAACACCATCAAAACGTCAACATTGTACAACTCGAATGTGACCCATAGGGAAGAATGAACTCTGCCAATGAACCATCCAGCCCGCGTAACAAATAAAATGGCCAAACCGATGTTATAGCTCCATCTTAGAGATGGGAATCCCAAGGTACTCAAAATAAGTATAAGGAACCGTACATAACACCTTACTGTTGCAGGGTGCAACCTGATCCAACTATGATACTGTTGTGGCGTGCGACCCGGTCCGAATATGACATCGTTGCGGCGTGCAACCCGTTCCACACAACATACCCATGACAGAATGCCATCCGATCCAAACAATATACTTGTGGCAGAGTGCCACCAGATCCACACAACAATCAATAAGGAAACACCTAACAAGTTGTAATGCTTATGTTTACGAAATGCCCGAATATCGACCACAAGCACGCTAAGTGCATAATACAACCTCGGGGAGACGGATAGAGCCCTATGCTACAAAACCTAAGAACGACTAAGGTGCATTAACTGACATGCATCTCGAGATCTATCTTGCTCATATAACACCACAAGATATACGGTATCACAATACACGTGCGAATAATCAAGCAGTATCACAACCCACCTAGCACGATACAATATTACATAGAATAGCTGACGACGAAAATAACATCCAATGCCCAATGACTCCTCCGCAAGCAACTCTACGCTGAATGAACACATCCGGCCTGATGTAGGGCACACATTCATATTAGACCTACCAACGGACCTCAAGCTAATTCCGATCATCTCATACTGGGCCCACAAACTTTCAAGGATCCATAATGGACATATTCTTGACACACACGATCAGCCGTAAAGTCCGGACCAAGCTCCTACAACCAACAACCAAATGAATAAAGTGCCTTTTAGGCATAAATCCTCACATTAGAGATATCAGCAAAATCTCCATACTTGGTTTCAATCCTTAACATTCAAGTGACTAGCATGTCACACTTATACAAATTTCCCTGCGGGATAGGCTCCCACGACCTTCCGCACAGAGTAGAAAAGTTTGCATCTCCATACCACCGACCGTACTAATTCTGTAAAGCAATTCAAGAATTCACAAATCAATACACAATGCCTCTTCCACAGAACACCATTCTCAGACAAAACTAAGCTAATGCCATCTTGCTATGAGCATCTGAATTCTTCCTTGCTCATCCGAGCTCGTGATATTCCCAACAAAACTGAATTGTAACCTTGGTCCTCAACTCCCAATTTCCATATCGCTCACTGCACCTGTCAGGTCGCTACGCGATAGTACAAGAACTTTATCATGACCCTTAAACCCACAGTGGAACAACACTTAATTGGCTAGAAACCTTTAACTTAACTTATTTCCAAAGATCCATTGCAACACGCACCTGAATTCCCATAACCATAGAAAATACAAACCTCAAGTCGTGGTCTAAAACGCCATTACTCTTCCAAAATCCATTTACACAACATTGCCATTTGAATCAAATACCTCCCAAATCAATCAAATTATGGCGGATGTCAAGCTCGCACGTACAAGCACATACCACATGTATAACTTGAAAATACGAAGGAACTGATCATAGACACAATCATGCTGATTCAACCATTACTAACCGACCCAACTTCTTCCAATTTACTTTTGACTTGCCTTAGAAATAATAATAGCTCCATTTAAAACATAAAGAAACTTAATCAGCACTCATCCCGAGTTACCCTATCACGAGACCACATCGTCTCAATACCCATGAAACATCTCGTATGATCCTCAAGCATACAATAACATCTCCAACTGGTACACCCATTTCGCAAGACCTTTCGCGAATCCGAAGCCATTTCTCCCATTTCTCCAACATCGAACCGTAGAACCCCGGTGCTAACATAGAAATACTCCAAGTCCCTTTCATAATCCTTTGCAAAACCTCGATCCTTAACCTCACAACGTACCTAAAAGTCCTTAGACACTGCTCGAATTACCCCTGGTCCCGAATATAATCCAACTCCAACGCTCTGTTATCTCACGAACACTCTCAAAGAAGCAACCAGATGAATTCCTTTCCTTGTACATCACATCCACAAGAAGCATAAGCTCTGAGTCATCCCAAAACCTGCACATGAATCGATAAGGCAAAATATAACACACATTCATCAAGTTGTTTGCTCGAATTACCCCTGATGTTATCTTTTCTTAGTCATAAATAATTCACCAAGGCACAGATAACCAAAATTGCACAAGCACACACCCACACGATCTGATCGTAGACGGTGGGCTCCCCTGCTTAGCTTTAGGCTACAATCACATAATCTAGAACCCACAAGGATTCTTCTTTCTCAATCACCATGATCTCGCATTGTTAACCCACCAAATTCTCGAAATCTCTTGTTAAACTTTTTAGAAAACATCCCGAATTATGAGCCATAATTGCATATTCGATCTCCCGCTAGATAGTAAGTAGAACTCCTCGTAGAAGCTTCATCAGAAATCACACAACCGCTGACCTTCTCACAGCAGATAGTCTACTTGTGGAATTCCATACCGACATCTTCCAACGACGCTGCACTGGGTACAACTACCATCAAATCAGTAAACCCTCCTTAGCCCATGCTCGTCCACCAGCTATAAAAGTTTATTCATTTCCCTATTGACATCAACCGAAAGTCCGACAATACATTCCCAACTCGAAGTTGTGTCGCATCCCATAATGAAATCAAGCTTTTACACCCCTCTTCATTCCAAGGAAACTTCTTTCAGTCATATTAAACCTTCCTCAGTACAATAGCCATCGTCCCAAACGGAATTTATAGACTTAGTCATTGTCTACCGTGATCCTTAAATCGCTCCAAACTTTCTCAAAGTATGTGGGAATCCTACCACCAAATCCATACGCTACTCTGCCACTCCACTTCGATAAACTCATCTCCTAAAGCAACCCCTCGGCCTCTGTTGTTCATACTTGGCCTACTAGCAATTCAACAACCGTGTGACACCTCCCGCCATGTCCTCCCTCCTCCCTTGTTTCCAAGATACTACCTCAAATCATAATCCATCTTTGTCGCACCCGCACGGGTAATCTGCCAACAACTCTGAGACTCTATAAAGATCATCTCCCCCTTGCCATCAACATTAGGAGAATCGATACGACTCTGAAGCCAACATACGCCGCCAAATCTGATAACCGCTACTTGGGAACCGTTCTACAACACCATGCCCCGAAGGAAAATCAAGGAGACCCCAACACCCATAGGCCTTAATGTTTTCCAACAAGGATGATGACACCACACCACAAATAGAAATTCCGCCACGCTTGAAAATATCAAGCTTCGTTACTCCATCAACCAAAGAATGAACATCCATGGTCCAATTTCCTTTCCTCCGCTGGAATTAAATGCCGAACCTCTAAACCATGCACTGAGTAATCCTTATTTCGAGTCATTCACTGGCTCAACACATAAACAAGCACCCTACTATTACACAATCACTACGACAACAACGCATTAACATCTTAATAATATATGCATAGCCTCGAAACCATATGAAATACTAATACAGGGCTGAAATGAAAGAACCCTATCCTCAAGACGACAATAATAACGCGTTAGAATACGATGGAGAAGCATCCAATACCACATCTTCAGTACCACTACATTTCCTTGATACCCAATTGATAACAAACGCTCCACATTGCATAAGATTGAGTAGGAAGGAAATGAAGGCATAAGGATTAACAAAATCAAATCACCCGATGAGGAATCAGGAAGGGAAGTGCCCCTAACAACCATGTAGCCCCTCGAAGATAAGTACAAATGTCTTCGTACCGATCCGCAAGACTCTACTAGACTTGCTCATGACTGTGAGACCCAAGTGAACCTAAAGCTCTAATATCAAGCTGTCACGATCCAAAATCCACTATAGTCCGTGATGGCGCCCAATGACGCCGTTAGGCAAGCCAATAGTGAACTATCACGTAAATTGTTCATTCTCTTACTTTCAAAATCGCAAATTTCATTAAGGAAATTACACTCTTTATATCACGAGTACATACCTAATTAGTATTGCATAAAAATAAAAAAGGGTGATAATAATATGCGAATCCGTAAGCATAAACTAGAATATCCCCCGGTGCCACAAGTGCATGGGCATTTACTAAGGAGTACAATAACTATACAACATCTGTCTGGAATGTAAATAAGACAGGACAAAGTAAATAGTACGACGGAGACTCTGTGGGCTGCGATACGTAGCATGGAATGCAACTCAGCATAAATTCTCCTCAGCAGTTGCGCCTATGCGCTCGGATGACCACCAAATGAACCTATCAAATCCTGCACATTTAGTGCAGAAGTGCAGCATGAGTACGTAAATCAACGCGTACCAAGTAAGCATATAGTCTTACCCCGGAGAAATAGTGACGAGGGGTCAACATCGACACTTACTAGAGGTCTAACAAAGCAAAGTAATAAATCATAGTCAAATATGAAGCACACATCAATAAAGGGTAAATATGTAAATTACATAATCTTCCAAATGTTTCTTTTAAAGTATGAATTTCTCAGTCTTGTATTATACCTCAACAACTCAGATGCATTAAGTGCTAGTATCAAACAGATAAGTAATACCATATAAAATACCAGGCATCATCGGAAGGATAACCTCGTAAATATTCGGACTGCCAGCGATATAACGCACGATTATGCCGAGGTCGTTCGACCTAATACAGAATAATGTGTACACTGCCGAGGGTTGAGCAGCACGAACCATAGATGCATTTATTATACTGTCGAGGTGTTCGGCCCGCTCCACAAGAATGGAAGGAAGTCATTGAATTGTGAGACACGTGCTTACAATACAGTGCATGAGCACAAAGTGAATATAACCTTTACCGTTTTCTCAAATAACTTGCCAACAACTCAAGGTGATAAGGCTCGTCCTAGTATGTATATATATATATATATATATATATATATATATATATATATATACATATCAATTTCAATTATAAATTCAATTAATTAAGCTAGCAGAATGAGTTCAAATAATTCAAATATTACATGATAAAGTCCTAAATCTACCCGGACATAAACACGCTTTAGCTAGGTGAACACTCTCGTTACCTCGTGCGTATGTAGCACCCACATCTATTAGCACATAACAATTACATCACCAAGAGGGTAGTTTCTCCCTCAAAAGATTATACATGAGACTTACCTCGCACCGAAGTTGCATAACCCGCTCCAACACCTCTCTAGCTCTTCAATTCAGATCCAAACGATCTGAAACTAGTCAACAATGTACAACTCCATCAAAATATACTCCAATGAGAATAATTTATCAATTTAAAATGATTCTCAACTCCGCTCGAAAAGTCAACAAGGTCAACCCTCGGGCCTATGTGCTCGGATTTCGAAAATTTTCGAAGATAAACTGTGCCCATAACACCACAAACTCAAATATATAATTCATTCCTAATTCCATGTCCAATTTCGTGGTAAAAATCCAAAAAATACAAGTTTCTAGGTTTCTTTCAAAATCTCACAATTTCTACTAATTTCCATAAATTTCTATGTTAAAATCTATATATAATCCAAGTACGTAACTTGTAATAGGTAAGAATCACTTACCTCGTGTTGCTCAATGAAAATCCCCTCAAAATAGCTCCCCAAATTTGGCCAATCCACGTGAAAAATGAAAGGAGAAGAGCCACATCCTGTTCTTCAAACAAAGCTGCCCAGCGATATTTTCGCACCTGCGGGACACTGCACTTGCGGCGTCGCTTGTGCGACCAAAACTCCTCCTCTGCACAGAAGCACTGGAGTCCCCCCCCCCTTCGCACATGCGGAAACTGCCCCGCTCCTGCGATATTGCGGGTGCGACAAGCTCCCTCGCTTTTGCGCTCCAAGAAGCCGCATCTGCGCCATCGCAAGTGCGGTCCAAACGCTGCTTCTGCGAACCTTCCCCACACACCCCTATCCCACTTCTGCGTTGAATCGTCCGCTTCAGCGGCTCCGCACCGGCGCCCAAATTTTCGCAGGTGCGGTCGCACCAGCAATTGGCCAAAACCAGCATTTCCTAAATTTCAAATTTCGATCTATTTTCAATGCGTCTCAAATACGAGGCCCCCGGGGCCCCATCCAAAGATACCAACGCATCCCAAAACATGATGGAACTTAGTCAAAGCCTCAAAATCATGTCAAACAACATCAAAACTATGAATTGACGATCAGAGCCTTTCTTTAAACTTTCAAACCATTTAAACTTCGCAGAACACGTCCGTATTATGCTTAAACTTCCCGGAATGACGCCAAACTTTACGTGCAAGTCATAAATAACGACGCAAAGCAATTCCAAGGCCCGGAACCCCAAACGGACATTGATAACACCAAAGTCCACTTCAAACCAAACTTAGGGAATTCTAAAACCTTCAAAATTCCAACTTTCCATAATAAGCGCCGAAATGCTCCCGGGTGGCCCGATACTGTCACGACCCGAAATCCCACCTTCAGGCCGTGATGGCGTCTAACATTGAACCCGCTAGACAAGCCAACGTTTTGGTTAACTTTACTATTTTTCTTTATTTCAGACATCAATAAAAAGGGAAAACAATAAATATGAATAATTAAATAAGGATGCGGAAACTACGGGTTACCAACTTAATGTAATAAATATCACGAAATTTACGTACATGAGCCCCCAGAACTGGTGTCACAAAATCACACGGACAGTCTAAGATTTCTACAACAAAAGTTTGAAATGAACAAGTACAACTGGCTTGAAACTACAAAATAAGACAAAAAATGAGAAGATAGATTGTGACGCCAAGGCCCACGAACGTCTGTGGGACTACCTCGATGTCGCCTATGTGGACTGAAGGATACTCCCTCTGTCAGTGTCCACTGGGTCCGGCTGCGTAATCTGCACAACATAAAGAAGTGCAGGTGTAGCATCAGTACAACCGACCCCATGTACTGAGTAAATGCCGAGCCTAACCTCGGCGAAGTAGTGACGAGGCTAGACACGACAACAACAAATCACATGTACAATTCTACATTATATAATAGGGAAATAACATGAAATAAACATTTAAGTACGGCAAGGCAGGGGACAAATAATGGGGAAAACAAGAGAACAATACTGAATAACTGAGTAAGGCAACAATATAGAAGAGTAATGGTCAACAGGTGGTAACAACATAAACAAATATGTACACGGCATCACCCTTCGTGCTTTACTCTCATCCTTACCAAAACAAGTACACGACATCACCCTTCGTGCTTTTAATCTCGTCCTCACAATGCAATAAATAAATAAAAGGGCACGACATGTTCCTTCGTGCTTTTAAATATAAAATCATGTCACGGCATCACCCTTCGTGCTTTACACTCTTCCTCGCCCAATCAACATCAAACACCAACTTGGCAAGGAAATCAACAGTAGGAAGTACAATTCATAACCACCCAGCAAGGGGATAACAACCAAAAATAATACCGCCCGGCAAGGGACTCAGCTATAACAAATCCCATACGAGTATATAACTTAGTAAAATCAATCCTCAACTGAAACAACTTATCACAAATCCTTAATCAAGTATTCTCAGCAAATGAACAACTTCCAAAATGAATCTACTTCATAACACAATGAATATCGAAGCAATAACATGTAATACACCAAAACCGACTCACGGGCATGCTTGACAAACAATGTCTATGTACTCGTCACCTCACCTATACATTGAACATGATAGAAACAAGTAGCACATACGACTCAACGCCTATTCCCTCAAGCTAAAGTTAGGCCAAACACTTACCTCGGCTCCAAGAATGCCAATCAAGCCTCTAACACCGCTTTTCCTCTCGAACTCGACTCCGAAACGATCGTATCTAGACATAATCGACTCAATAACATCAATAATTACTCAATAATTCAATTCCAAAGCCTAATTATAGAATTCCCAACATTCTTCCAAAAATTCCAAAATTCGACCCCGGGCCCGCTTGGTCCAAACACAAGGTTCGGACCAAAACCCGATCACCCATTCCCCCACGAGCCTGCATATATAATTTGTTTTGAAATTTGACCCCAAAACGAGGTTGAATTCTCAAAAATTCGAAAAGCCCTAACTCTACCAAAAATCCCAATTTCTACCTTTAATTTCATGTTTTAGGCCTAAAATTTAGTGGGTGTTTAAGAAAAATGGAAGAAAATAAGTTAAAGATCACTTACCTAGGAGGTTATGGTGGAAGAATAGCTTGAAAATCGTCTATGGGGTTTGGAGAAGAAGAGAGTTATGAATTTTGGGTGAAATCCCGTTTTGGTTATGTTTTTAGGCTTTTAAAATAACTGGACGAATTAATTCTATGCGACCGCATAGAGGTCTGAGTCATGTGCACCGCGATCGCGGATGAGGAGTTGCGATTGCATAGAGTTTCTGGGCTTGGGCTTCGCGATCGCGGGCGTATTGGTGCGACCGCAGAGAGTAACTACCCAGCCCCCCGGCTCTCCTATACCCTATGCGATCGCGGATGAGGCTATGCGATCGCATAGAGTCACAGAACCCTCCCCTCTCACACTACATTATGCGATCGCGGGGCAACCTATGCGATCGCATAGTGTTTGACACCAGACACCAGATACAACATTTTTACACCCGATTTTTCAACTCTTTTGCACTCCGACACCTACCCGAAACTCACCCAAGCCCTCGGGGCTCAAAACCAAATATACACCCAGCCTCTAAAATATCCTACAGACTTATTTGAGTAGTTAAACCACCAAAATAAGATAAAAAATAATGAATTAAACTCCAAAATCTATAGAATTTCTCAAAACTTCATAAACTTCAAATTTTCCATTTTTAGTCTGAATGACCTCAAACAAAGTCCGTTCCTTACCAAATTTCACAGGTATCACATAATAAACATATTGAACCTGTTTCGGGCTCCGAAACCATAATACGGGCCTGGTAACACAGGTTTTACATCAAAGTTCATTTTCAAAAGTCTTTATATTTTTCAGAAAATAATTTTCTGTAAAAATTCATTTCTCGGGCTTGGGACCTCGGAATTCGATTCCGGGCATACGCCCAAGTCCCATATTTTCCTACGGACCATCCGGGACCGTCAAATCACGGGTCCGGGTCCGTTTCCCAAAAATGTTGACCAAAGTCAACTTTATTCAATTAATTACCATAATTCAACATTTATTCAATTTTCCACATAAAGGCTTCCCGGCGACACGCCCCGGCTGTGCACGCATATCGAGGTGAGATAAACGGAGGCCTTCGGGGTCTCGGAACACAGATTTAGTTAAAATTACACGGGATGACCTTTTGGGTCATCACAGATACTCAACCCGAACATACGCCCAAGTCTGAAACCATCATACAAACCTATTGGAACTTTCAAATCCCGATTCCGAGGACGTTTACTCAAACAAACCTTAGTCAATTTTTCTAACTTAAAGCTTCCGAATTGAGAATTTTACTTCCGAAATAACTCCGAACTTCCCGAAATTCAATTCCGACCACACATACATGTCATAATGCACGAAGCAAAGCCAATGCAATTCTGCCAAACGACACACTAAATCTCAAAACGACCGACCGGGTCATTAAATATATAGTATTGCAGTAGAATGAATAAATTAGATCCTGTTGGATCCTGTTTGTACAGCTTGGAGACCAAGTTATATTTTATGGAACCCAAATTTTAATAGGAGACTTTTTGCCAATTCGAATCGAAACCAAAACTACGCCAACTTCAGAGTTTTACCTAATTAGGATGGTGATTATGGCAAATTTGTATATGACTTATGTGTCTAATATGGAAAGTTTTGATACAAGAGTTCTGAATTTAATTGCCTTATTTCACGTTGATTTAATTGTTAGTACAATTAATAGCTCGGTACAGGCATACCTTTGTTCCATCTTTCTCTCGCAGCCATTATTATCTTTTTATAATAATCTTTTTCTATTACATTACGGGAGGAGAGAAAGAGGAAAAAAGAATGAATGGATTTTAAGTTTTAAAATTTACCTAACACTTAGAAATCATACTTTGAGTAAGTTGTTGTTTTTGTGATGTTTCTTATCTTTATGATCTCAAGTTCTTTTCCTAACATAATTTTCTCTTTGTTTGTGGTGCATTATTAGACAATCTATTGATGTTTCTTTTCTTAGTGGCTTTATTATTATTTTAATCACCATCAAGTTATCTTAATAATCATGACTAATAACTACACTTGTTTTCTTCGGAAATGTAACCTCTGATGGTGATGCCCCCTAGTATTCGAGATTGATTGAAAAAGAAGTCTTGAATACTTGTTGAATTTTTCTTAGGTAGCATATAGATGTTGCCTCGTTAAAAACCTTGCTAGTAAAACCCATTTGGGATAAAACCCGACCTAAGGGAAAAAGAGTGCAACGCATGCTTTAAAACCCAAGGTCTTCGAGCTGGAGGGTTCTTCGATATCTCCAATCAAACACCTGTAAGAAATTAGTATGAAATATAAACGAAAAAGGGAGAAGGTTATACCTCAGCAATAATAGCGTTTGAGCAACACTATATTCCAATTGTTTGGTAGTTGCTCGCCTTCCATAGTGCTAAGCTTGTAGGATCCTTTGCCTACTACTCCGAGGACGCGGTAAAGTCCTTCCCAACTAGGGCCTAGCTTCCCTTCATTTGGGTTTCGAGTGTTGAGGGTGACTTTCCTTAGAACCAAGTCCCCGACTCTAAAATATCAAAGGTTTGTTCTTCTGTTGTAGTACCTTTCGATCCTTTGTTTTTGAGCGGCCATTTGAACCATTGCGGCCTCACGCTTTTCATCTAGTAGCTCGAGAGAGGTGTTCATGGCTTTGTTGTTTGAGTTCTCGGTGGCATGCTGAAATATGACGCCCGGTTCCCTGACCTCGACTGGTATCAATGCCTCAGACGCATATACCAAAGAAAACATGATCTCTCACGAGCTTGACTTCGACGTCGTTCGATATGCCCATAGTACCTCGGGCAATACTTCTTTCCACTTTCCTTTTGCATTATCTAACCTCTTCTTTAAGTTTTGATTGATAGTTTTGTTTGTGGACTCGTCTTGGCCGTTTGCACTTGGGTGATTAGGCGTTGATAGGATCCTTTTGATTTTATTATCTTCGAGGAACTTCGTTACTTTTCTGCCGATGAATTGCTTCCCGTTGTCGCATGTTATCTTGGAGGGAATCCCGAATTGGCATATAATGTGGTCCCATATGAAGTTGATGACTTCGTTTTCTCTTATCTTTTCAAAGTCCTGTGCTTTTACCCATTTCAAGAAGTAGTCAGTCATAAATAAGATAAATCTAGCTTTACCCGGCGCCGTTGGTAGGGGGACGACGATTTCCATCCCCCATTTCATGAATTTCCACAAGGATAGGACTGAGTGGAGTTGTTCTCTGAGTTGATGTATCATCGGTGCAAATTTTTGGCATTTATCACATCTTCGAACAAACTCCTTGGTGTCCTTTTCCATGCTATCCCAGTAATAACCTGCTTTGATCACCTTTCGAACCAATGAGTCGGCACCGCAGTGGTTGCCACAAGTACCCTCGTGGATCTCTCATAGTACATAATCAGTGTCCCTTGGTCCCAAGCATACTTCAAGTGGTCCATCAAAGGTCTTTCTATACAATGTTCCATTCTCGTCGAGTGAGAATTGGGTTGCTTTGGCTCCGAGGGCCCTCGATTCTTTTGGGTCCCTAAGGAGCTTCCCATGCTTCAAGTAGTCGATGTACTTGTTCCTCCAATCCCATGTTAAACTTGTCG